>MQTX01000095.1:359513-417816 GCA_009735665.1 Angiostrongylus cantonensis
CACTTTCATCGACTTACAGAAGGCCTTTGATTCAATTGAGATAGAAGCAGTCATGGAAGCCCTTGGTAGTCAAGGAGTCCCTACTCAGTACATAAAGATTCTTCGTGAGCTGTACAAAAATTTCACAACCAACATTTCACCATTCTACAACGATATTAACGTTGACGTCAAAAGAAGTGTTAGGCAAGGCGATACAATCTCGCCAAAATTATTTACAGCCACCCTCCAGAACGTCATGCGAACATTGGAATGGGATAATATGGATGTGAAAATCGATGGTCGGTAGTTACATCACCTTCGCTTTGCTGATGATATCGTTCTTATAACACCAGACATTAGCCAAGCGGAACGTATGCTTGCGAACTTTGATAAAGCGTGTGGAAAGATTGGTCTTCGACTAAATCTCAAGAAAACGATGTTCATGAAGAACGGATTGGTTTTGTTTGCCCCATCGGGATCTTTCAGGAGTATCGAGGATGTAGTGATCCGTGCCCACCTTTTCGACTCAGCGGTGCTTTCTGCCCTAGCATATGCTTCAGAAACCTGGTCGCTGCGTAAGCAAGATGAAAGATCACTCAGCGTTGTCGGACGCGAGTCGAAAGGACGATGCTAGGAGTATCCCGTTTCACACAAGTAAGGGATGGGATCCGAAGCTCCGACCTCCGTCATTGATCAAAAATCAAAGATGCCGTTCCATGCGCCAAATTGACTAATATAATATGGGTTGGACACGTAATGCCTATTAACGAGAACCGGTGGACAAGTGTCGCTAGTTGCTAAGGTGTCCAACACACCTCAGGAGGACCATCAAGCCGATGGTTTGAGTTCTTTTTAAAAGTTTAGAAGGATGGCATAATGCTTAATGAGTCTCTATAGCTAACAGAACCCACTGGTCTACTCCCACATGCTACAGCGAAAAATGGATTTACGGGCGCCTTCTCGAGTCACTCGACGATGAACGGGACTACAGCTGACAGGTGACTCTTCTTCGGAGGAAACTTTTGCAAACAATCATGGAAATCGCCTAGTTCGTTTTCATGAGGTGCACAGGTTGGCTATCAACAGTTGATGATAGAGAATAAGGGAAGTTTTGACGTTGATTAGTTGCTAGGGGCTTCGCCACGCGTTCAAATTCATCAAACATCATTAGAAGTCATTTAATGCATATCTAGCCCACACAATGACTTGCGGTGACATACTGGCGTAATAAGCTCGATGTTCTTATCCTTCCAGGCCAGTCTGGCACTAATTTGCAGGTCGCGAAGCTGTGTGGAGGCCTTGGTGACTCCGGAGAGCGAGTTATGACCAGTGACTGATCCAGTGTGTTGTAGGACACTGCTACCACTGTGCTACATAGACCTTGATGATACAGAATTTTTTGCACGATGGGTGAGAATGGCCTGGTGAGCCGATAGGATGTTGTGAATCAGTATTCGTCGAAACTTCCACTACCAACATTTCATGTTAAGATTTTTAATTAATGTAGTGTAACACATTGACGAACAATCTATCATTTCAATTTTAAACGAGCACATTTCAGTTCATAGTCTGCTGACTGAAATCTGACTAACTGATTCTGACTGTGACTCTGATCTGACTCCGCTGAAATCTGCTGACTTTTGCTAATGTAATAGAGGTTTTATTGTTCCAGCAGATGGAGTTCTGATTATCTTTGCCTAACAAGACGCTTTTTGACGAGCCTGTTATCTTCAGTAGCGAAGCCATTGAACTGATGGGATTTTGCCCAGTGGAAGAGCAGTGTCCCACAGTGCATTCTGGATGAGGCAAATGTTATGCCTGCATTAAAAACTCAAATTTCGCTTGTCGTTTTGTTATTCTTTTCAAAGGTTCTAGTTAAAAACCGGTTTAAATAAAAACATTTTTTTGAGTTTTTTGCATCGTTAGAGTAATACTGTGAAGTGTCTCCTATAAGTTTATCGAGTCTTCAGTTCCTAAGTCGTCTAGTTATCAAAAAGTATTCATAGTTGCGAATGTGTTTGTGACTGCTTGTTTTGCTACCTGTTTACCTGTTACTTGTTTTTTTAATTTTTTTTTTCCACTTCTTTTCAGTGTTTTTGATCTTGGTCGGGTGCAGCGCAATTAAGTGAAATTTGAGGGCTTATGAGATGGACATTCGGCATTTGAACGTAGGGTTCTTTTTTTAGAGTTCCGGAGTAATAGACAGTCTCTATCTTGTGTCGTAGACAAGCTGTTTTGTTCTGGAATTTCACACACCCGTCGTAAATTAGAAAATTATCGGTTGTCTGACTTCTTGAAGCTCTGATTAATAACCTGAGGTAATGAGGCTGATTTTATGGTGCTTAATCATACGTTAGATAAATTGCCTTGAGACAGGACTTGTGTCAGAACAGCAACTTTTCCTGTTATTGGTTACCTAGTTTTGCCTTTTCTTTTAGCATAATTTTCACATGGAAATGATGACCTCCTTCTTACATTGGTTGAGCTTGATAGAGAGATAAATACTCTCCTGTACATTGCGGTTTGACATCCACAAACAATTCACTGCGGTGGTACGTCGAAATATTGAGACGGAAATGATGTGCTGAACCATTCACTGGTTGTGTAAAGAAACTGATTCCACTTTTTATTTCATTTATTATTCATGTTTTGATCATCCTGTTATTTCTTCCTAAAAGTTTAACATGTTTATCGTTAGGAGGTTTTCCAAAGTGCCTAACTGTGATGAACAGTAGGTGTTGAACCTTTAGTTTAATCTTTCAAACTGAGGTTTTCATTTGACATTTTTATCCAGTTGTCCAGTTGTGTCCAAAGGCCAGTTGTGTTGAAACCAGTGCGCGGAATTCCGATCGTCTTAGAGAAAAAAACGTAGTGACAAGGTGGCAAGTTTCTTTGTCCATTAGAATCGACTGCGTATGATGACTTCCTGAATGTTCACCACGGATTTTTTATGAGGTGGGAATCGTGCCAAACTGGCAAAATATCAGTCATTTGGGAACTTTCCTGGAGCCAGCATGATTATTGATGATTATGGACTGCTTCAGTATGAAAAATTAACTCTTTTCTTTCTTATTGGTTCAAATAAGTCCATATTTTCACTGTCTCTGTTCGATTTAGTGTTATTTTATGATTAACATAAAGTTTTTAGCCAATTTTGGAAGCTTATCGTTGGCTGATGGAACACAGCTGTATCAATGTTCGTCTCTCAGATCAATTATTCCGTGTACAGCAGGTAACTCATCCGAATTGTTGGAGATCAGTAATATTTACATTTTCATCCTAGTTTGGTAAAGGGTGTCAAACCGCTCTTAATTGTCGGTACATCTGCTAGGTCATCGGAAATGTTTTGATTGCTGTTAAAAACCAATGGAGCCAACAATTTCTTCATTTTCACCGCGTTCAACTGAAACTGTCATTAGTTCCTTCTTTCATAGAGCAAGGTATTGATGTTTGAATAACAATGTTCACTTTTTATTTGCTGCCAAATACAATTTTTCATTGCAGGGTATTATGCGAAATACAACGCGTTCACCATCACAGTATGCGGGTCCTTCGTTTCGTCTGTCTCTCAGCTACTTTTCTATCTATCTATCAGTGCCATCAGCAATCACCTGTCAACGGAATTGATCTGGGCGGTCCAAATCGGCATTGAACCCAGTTAAGCTGAGGCTGTAGTTGGACTCACAATGTTCACTTTTTAGTGCTTAATTGGATTCAACGCCGATTTGGGTTGCCCAGATCAATCCCGTTGACCGGCGATTGCTGATGGCACTGGTAGATCGATAGAAAAGTAGCTGAGAGACAGACGAAACGAAGTACCCGTATGGCGTGATAATGAACGCTTTACCCCTCGGAAAGGGTAATGGCGTGTTCGTTTCCTACCGCAAACGCCTATGGTCCGGGGTCTCGCAAATATCTCAGCGTCATTGTGAATCCTTGAGTAATTGAAGACCAGTGAGAATAAACTTTTTGCAGGCTCAATATTTTAAAAATGAAGTTTAAAGATTTCATGGTCAATAATTCAAGTAGACTTGTTTTTATTCCGATTCGCTTTCTTGTTCAGTAACCAAATTGCTGAACAAGAAAACGACGCATTTATAATCCACTGCCGAGGTTAATAGAAGTTGATGCTAGGATTTGTTCTGGTTTCTTCAAAATGACCCGAATTCACAATTTCTACAGATACTAGTACTTCTCTCATTCGATTATTTTCTCACATGCATCTGAGGAAGTCATCGGATTCGCGTATGGATGCGACTGCTGACGTGGGATTGTGTTCCCATTGATGAATGTCTGGTGGAGTCCATTATTCATGGAATACTTGTTACGATAACGCAGGGCTTCTCTACAGATAGTCTGCATCTTTTATGGATTGGAGTCTGCTTCCTGAATTAATCTGGTACCAATTTCGTGGCCTGGAAAGGATGTACACCTTGGTTGACTCGGCGCTGTGTCCAACCAAAAACTTGCATGCATTATTGGACGGCATTCCTAGCACCGTCGTCGCTTTCCGTTATACAGCTGTTAAATTGTCTTGATAAAAATCTATGTTTTCTCTGAAATCACCGTAGGTATTATAAATATGGAACATTACTCAGTCAGTAAAAAAAAGTTTAAAAATGTTTTAGGCAATAACAGTGGTTAATATGTGTTTACAGTAATTGTAAAACTCTATACTTGGAAGAATCTAAAGATTTATTTCTTGAAAATGAAATAAAGCTAAAAGGTTAGAACTCTCGGCGTTGATCATTCCCTGAGGGATGCGCTGTGCATTCGACTTCATTAAGCATAGTCTGGAGGCGATTGAATGCATGTCTGCCCTTTACAATGACTCGTGGTGCCTTACTGATGTATCGAGCCAGTGCTGGTATCCTCCCAGATAAGTCTGCTACCAATTTTTCGACCCCGGAGGGATTGAAGGCTTGGTGGGCCGTGGACGCCGGTATCAATTTAGCGTGTGTGTTGTGCGCCTCCTACCACAGCGCCACACGCGCCCTACGAAAATGAAATATTCATTCTTTTATTCAGTATTCCATATTTGTTTGTTTAAGGTTTTGCCGGATCGCACTCATCCACTTATGGCACAGCATATTGCAGGAGGTCAATTGCTCAGCGGTATTAAAGTTATACCTACTGTTCTTCCATAGAAGTAAGTATTTGTTTTGTACACGTGTTAGTTTACGTTATTCTTCGGCTCTAGGAATGTCATTTTTTAAAATTTAACTGAAAATCACTTCTTTTTTGGTAACTATATAAACGTTCTGTCTATGAAAAGTTACCACTTCGTATTTTACACGATTTCAAGCAGTTTTGAAAACCCAACAACAAAAGTTTTGTCCCATATGTTTCTTAGATATTTTTCTGTTTCTTTTTTGTTTCTTAGGCCGAATAGTAATTCTTCTTCCTCTTTGTAGTTTAAGCAGACATTTAGAGTTTCATAGAATTTTTGGAAAAGAAATAAAATTTATGAAAATCTACAAATATTTGCAATCAAGACCTGAGATTTCACCGCTTAAACATGCTAAGTGTCTGGAGCTCACGGTTCTATTGTTTTCTCTTGCGTGAAGGTTGTTGTCTCGAATAGGTTTTTAATTCGTGTGTGATGCAGTTTTTCATAGTATTTAGTGACCAAATAACTGCTATATCTCCCAACAGTTTACCGCCTCATTGTGGCTGGGAGATGTTCCTGTGTGTCAGACTGCGATGTACAGCGTGGGGATTCGTCCTCTCGACAGGGCCTCCCAGGTTGAGAAGGAGTCTGGCGTTTCTATCAGGAAGCCTAGCTAAGACTAAACCAATACCAGGATCCACCACCGTCTCGGTATTAAATTAGTCTCATGGTGGCAAATCTCTCTCTGATCCACAAGGGCTGCCACTGCTTCTGGTGGTGACGACCTTGGGCAGACTTTGGCCAGGCTAACCTTGGGATTCCATGGAACCACAATGGCTTAGGCAGCAAATCCCACACAGCTAGTGAGGACGGGCCGTTTATCTATCAAGTAAGTAAGCAGTATAACTACAATGAATTTCTTTCTCTTTAGACGTTATACCTTTCTATAGTTAACGTGCTCCCGGAGCTGTCTTGGTATATACCTAGATTACCTGATGGAGGTGACCAGGAGCATTCTCCATGTTAATTGTAAACATTTGACCATACCGAGGTGCAGGATAGCAATCAGCATTCTTGCAAGCCTACTCACACACGTATGCATGTATGTGTCCACTTATAAAGAGATAGTGCAGGTCAACATAACATAGCAGAAATAGAAACATCTCTTTCTTCCTTCTCAGTGCAAGAGCAAGCTAGCTTGTGGTACAACATTGTACATCCGCCAGTTGCGGACACGTCACGTAGCTTCACTACTAATTCACTGGAAGTCTTCTGTTTGGTGGAATTCGTATAAAAATTGGCGTAATTTTCCGCAAATATTGTTATATTTCTTGTATTTCAAGTCTTAGCAATATTTTCGCTTCTGGAATCCATGATTGCTTCTAATGGAATGGTCGAAACTAATCCCAAGAAACCCAATGGAATGGAAACAGAAAACAAATGGAAACCTAAGATCGACTTTCTATTAACCTCGGTATTGAATTATGAATTCGTCGTTCTTTCTCTCAGCAATCGCGAGGTTGTTAAACAGCATACGTTTACTTCCAAGCAATAACACACATACAACACAATCGTAGCTGACGTTTCCTCGGTGGAGGACAGGTGAAAAAAAAGCGGTGGGTTTTTTCGAGAAGCCGTAGATCTTGTAATTATCGCTCAGATTTTCATCTTTCTGTTTGTGCTGTTGAAGTGTTTGACCTAGTAAGTTGCGTATTAGTGTACCCTTCCAGGCTCTGAAGAAGGAGTTTCTGCCGAAAAGCCAGCTACGATTCTATCGTATGTGTGTTATTGCATGGAAGTAAACGTATGTTGTTTAACAACGTCACGATTGCTGAGAGAGAAAACGACGAATTCTAATGGAATAGTGTGATCCACAAATGTTGTTACAGTCGTAACTCATAGACTTCTGGTTAATCATCTCGAGCTCGAAAATTTCTCTAATTCTATTATACGCCTTGAAATTGAGGAAGAAAACAAGATGTGTGCCAATGCAAATTACTAAGATGTGCTTTGAAAGTGGAAGAGCGGTATCGTCTCCTATGTGAAGGCAAATTGCTCCCGGTTAGGAGTAATCACAGTTGATTTTAAAGTCTATTCGATCCAGTGTCATTTAAGTTTTTCCGTAAAGTAAAATTAACTTTTGCATAAACTTAAAAGAATCACCTAGCTAATGTTTTCGGTGTTTCCTGAATCACTGATTAGACAATAATATCACCTGTATCACCTGTATCACCTGTAATCCCGTTGATCGTCGAGTGACTCGAGCGGGCGCCAGTAAATCCTCCATTTTTCCCTATCGCGGGCAAGTGTAGCCCAATGGGTTCTCCTCGCTTTAGGGACTCGGCGAGCATCATATCTTTCTTCTAGGCTTTTCGTGAAGAACTCTGACCATCGGGTCGGTGGTCTTCCTGCAGTACTTTTGACATCCCGAGGAATTCAGTCACTAACAGCCCTTGTCCTTCGGTTTTCATTCATACGCATTACGTGTCCGGTTGAATGAGCCGATCGTATTCATCGTCGATGTTGTCTACAGCGGCATCTTCCCAACAGCCGAGTAATGAGTTGAATAAGTCCCATTTTGGGGTGGTTCTGGGACTACGGTTTTTGAATTTAGCGGCTTTTTCTCCTTTCCGTGAAAAATAAAATCTTGCACGAAGGAGACGGTGGTCTGATCCCGTGTAAAATTTTGGGACAACAGCGACATCGGTAAGGCAAAACTTCCTATTTACTATGATGTGGTCTATTTCGTTATGGTACTCTCCACTAGGAGATTCCCACGTCCATCGTTGAGAGTGAGGCTTCTGGAATTGCGAGTTACCATGGATGGTTTTGGTCGCCATGATAAACTCAGAGAGCAGCTCACCCTGTTCGTTCCATTCTATTTATTTTTTTCTCGTTGAAACAGAACAAGACCACTATGTAGTGTTGACGGGGATTCAGTATACCATCTCGTTTTTTTCAGACTTATTTCATTAAGATCTTTTTTTAATACAGGATGTGCATACAATGTTAATCTGCCATGATCCCATGGTCTAGGTAGAGATCGGTGGTTTGTGGGAAAGAGGTTGTGAGGACAAAAGATATTCTTCTTTCACAGCTTCACCAGGCTGACGAAGCTTCTTTGCATAGCTGCTCACGTTGATTTTCTCGTTGCTCGAAAACAGTTTCTAACACAGAATAATGCACCTATTACACCGGCGGTAGAAGAAAATGTTGTTGACTTGTTGGTTTCGTTCAGTTGATGTTCGTTATTGTTATCACATGAAGAGTTTCGTGGCGTTTCGGTTTTATGTCACCAGTTTCATAGAGAACTTTTACGACATTTCTACGAATGCAGCAACAGCGATTAACAAATCAAATGCTGCATGGATCTGATTGTCTGGCTGTTATTTGGTTTATCGGAGCTCATTCTGCCGTATCTGCTCTTTGCTGACTATGCAATGGTGGTGGTTAAACGTTAATTCGCTCGTAGTCGGACACGGTTGCTTTCAGCCAGAAAAAAAAATAGCACGAGAATCATCGCTTTGTAAT
Organism: Angiostrongylus cantonensis; assembly: GCA_009735665.1. NCBI lineage: Eukaryota > Metazoa > Nematoda > Chromadorea > Rhabditida > Metastrongylidae > Angiostrongylus > Angiostrongylus cantonensis. The sequence goes on from MQTX01000095.1 coordinate 368,134, forward strand.
GCGTTGTGCGCTACATCTTCTTTAACGGATATAAAATATTTTTTTGTATTGTAATATGTTCTTAATTTCCAGATGTGGAACATAAAATGTTCTACAACGCGTACGAATATAGCGCGCAGCTGTTTTGAATAATTGGTAATAGGTAGTGCCCTATCTTGTTTAGGAAGATTCGCCAGCATCTGTTATTAAGTTCAGTCGGATGCGGTTCGTTGAGTCAACAGATGGTACCGAAGAGTTAGCTCATATAGAGTGCTAGTCTTCGTACAATTTTCGCCACGTGGAACTTTTCATTATCGCCGTAGAGCAAATCTCAAACCTCGATAATTAGGCGTTTATATATAATGTTTTTTAATCTTTCGTCTTTCACATCTACTCTATAGATCCAGCACTTCTCACATTAGAGTTGTTTCCTTACATCCATCATCCATGACGGTTTTTCAACATTCACATGTTTCGGCTGCAGCTTGACGATTTTCCCTTCATCTTGAATGTCATAGAATGCTGGTAGAGTCGATTCTTCCAGGAGTCCTGAGGTTGCCGGGCTAGAGCGCCCCAACGTTCATTACAGAGAGTGATTTTTCCCTTGCAAGTCTGCTATCAATTTGCCGACCCTAGAGGAACAGGAGGCTTGCTGAGACCGGAGCGGGATCGAAGCTGCACCGTGTCCGTGATGCTCAGCATCACTACCACTGTGCTATCTGCGTTCTATATAGTAGCATTAAACAAGAACAATATAACGATGTCAAGTAAGTTAAATGGTATAATAATGGTAAAAGAAGAGAACGGGGTCGTTAAACGAACATTAAACGTTAAACGAATGAATGACAAGAATGAAGTTGTATTGCAATAAAAGAGTATGTTTTTGAACAAATGCAGATGTTAACATGCGAAGAAACCATGGAGCATCTCTCAATCACTACTTTCTTAAGTGTGCAGCTGCACGGACACAAAAACATTGCAGAGATCTTTTCCAGCCAGTTGTGAAGGAAGTAGATAGGATGAAGGAAGATTAGGAAGCAATTTGCAGAAAGTAGAAAAGAAGTGCATGAAGGATAGAGAACGTTGGTTATTTGTGGTCTTCATCAGAATAGCTTAAATAGCAGGAATAAGTTAGGTTAATAGTAAACGTAGCATAGGAAACGTGCGGATAGTATGAAAAATTAGGGGCCATTTGGGCAAATTGTTATTATATATCCTGTGGCAAGAGACTTTGCGATGTTTGTATTCCATTAGGAAGCCCTTAGTGAGGCCTTGGTAACTGTAAGTACTATTATTATATCACCTGTATCACCTGTATTATTATATATTCTATTATATTATATTCTATTGTTATATATTCTATTACATTATCCCACCAACGGTTTACTGCCTCATCGTGGCTGGGAGGTGTTTCTGGGCGTTGTACTGCGATGTACAGCGGGGGATTCATCTCCTGGCAAGGTCTCCTAAGCTGAGAAGGGGTCCGGTGTTTCCATCCGGAAGCCTAACTAAGAGTAAACCAATACCAGTATACACCATCGTCCTGGTATCAAAGTCGCATGGTGGTAAAACTCCTCATCTATAAGGACTGCGACTGTCTGTGGTGGTGAAGAACTGGGCAGACTTTAGCCAGGCCGACCTCGAAATTCCAGAGAATCACAATGCCTTAATTAGCAAATCTCCAAAAAATGGAGATGTTGCTGGGGAGCGCACAACCAGTGAGGAGGGACCATTCAAGTGTCGACTGTCAATTGTTGTATATTAAGTACGGTCAAGCTTAGTATGAACAGCGTGCGTAGAGTAAGTTTATTGTAAATAACTGGAAGATCAGCTTTCAATTCGAGTGTGCCTTGCTGATTACCTGAGGGGAAATCGAGACAATCGCGAGGGTGAGGCATTTTGAAGGGAGAGCAGTTCTGATCCATAATATACCCAGATCTCTGAAGGGATTCGAAAGATAGCTTTATTCGAAGAAGCATTGTTAGTGTAAAGTTACCATTATTGGAGATGAAGATGCAGGCCCAGGCTCACAAACGAGGATTTTTTGATCTTCTAATGGCTTTTCCTTATTTTTCTGTTTTATCAAAGAAAACATGGGGGAGGGGACAAATAACGAGCGCATTGAAAACATAGCTGTGGAATGGTGAAAATAAATGTGATGTCTGTATGGCAATGTTTCTTTTTCGTTTGTGCAATCGGTTATTTTCATGTGTAAATTGTAAACCTCCATAAAGTCTTGATTCATAGAACATGAATTTTACATAAGTAGGAAGTCAAAAAAGTAGGTTTGTCTTTCGTGTACTTTGTAGTCGTGATCGAGTCTGAGCAAAACATTATTTTGCAGTGCGAAAGTTAATGTCATGTGGGAAAAGGCAGCTCACAACATTCTGATTCGCGACGTTCACCCGGGCTTCTTTGGTCCACATTACGCTGTGACACTGTTGTTATTGTTGTTATTTTGTTGACAGTTTTCCTTGTTGAGATTGTTACGTTCATAAATTGTATGGTTTTCTTTACCACAGAGACTCGATCTATTTCCTGTACACTTAGTTTATTTCTACAGTGTGGCGTTGGACCTTCTTGCACACTAACACAACTTCCACGAGCGGCTTTCTATTAACCTCGGCATTGATCAAGTAATTCTTCGTATTCTTGTTGAGCGAACGCGAGGTGACGCTTACGATTCCATTACATTACCGTACAGAATTCACATGGAATCGCAATGTCTTACGATTCCATGTGAATACTGTACGGTTGGTCTCCACTCGACATATTCAGTGGAAGCCTCATAGAAAGCGGCTCTGAGGAAGGCGAAGTCCGCCGAAACGTCAGCTTATTTGTGAATAAAGAATAATAATAACACCTCGCGTTCGCTCAACAAGAATGCGAAGAACTGACACTATAGTTCTTCGGTCACTGTAGGAGTTCTACCCGCTGATCTTGAGCTCACTTTCTTATTTATGTTTCCTAATCTCTTTAACAAACAGATTTTCGATGGAGCGTAGATCGCTTTAAGACGGAGAGAAAGCAAGAGTAAACTAGTGCCACGTCGCGACGGACCCTCGAGAACAATCCGTAGCTACTTGCTTACGGACAACGAGAGATTATTCTGCTTAAATAAGCCAATAAAGAACCTTGTATTAAAGGTGTAGTGCTCTTTCGTCGGGTCTCTCGAGAGACATCCCCCAAGAAGCCCGATAGAAGACTACTCTAACAAACTGAGGCGAGCAACGAGTGCTAGTGGGAATTTGGTGCTCTCTCGAGTTACTCGATAATACTCCGTAGGATTCTAATTTCTGAGCATCTATTAGTTTAACGTGACTGTGATGCTGATCATTCCACAAAGTTATAATTATAGTTATGTTATATTGCTGTTGTTTGTATAAAATGGTAAAAGTGATCTTGAGAGTTTGGAACTGGCATCGTGTTTTCTGTCCATAAGCTTTTTTTTAGTTAGGGCCGTGTTTTTACGTTTCGTTCTCTTTTGTTTATTCCCTCTTAAATCTTCGTAATCTCGCGTTGCAAGTGGATAACATATAGATTAATAGCATCGATCGCTACTGTCTCAAGTTGTTTATGACTGCGAAAACATTTCTGCATGACTTAGAATTTTTGGCTCGCTTCACAGGCAGTTCTTGCTTTCCATTAGGAGGTGAAAAAACTCTGGAATATCAAATACCGTAAACACGTTAGTCACATGACGTAGATGAGAGCTATAATGAATGCATCACGATCTTTTTCAAGTTCCTGATGAGTTGGTGTCATTAAGAAGGCTTGTTTTCTCACTGTTCGAATTTGTAAATATTGCTCGGCTTTTGTTGAAGAACATGTGTGACTTATTACATACACATAGATGATTTCGACTAGTAACCACATAGAATATAAGTTACATGCTCAATAGTAGAAAGATGGTCGTATTCATCACAAAGTTCATGGGTTCGAGCCTAATTTACAGGACTTGGTTATTAGCAGAGTGGAACTTCTGCATCGATGTCAACGCATATTTTTCCGACTTTGTTTTGTCACAAGAAGTTACTGCTACACTACACTTAAGCCTACTACTCTTTCTGTATTCAAGTGACAAGTTGTCTAACACAGGTACCTATCAGATGTAGTCCGATGGATAGAAACGGTTCCCAGCCGCTGTCGCACAAGGTTAAGGTATTCGCGTGTGTGTTCACATGTGTATTACACTAATCATTTGAGTGCTTATAGTCATTTCTCATCATTTCGGGATTATGATCGGTGTTATGACCACATCACATCAAATGCACTTGTTTTCAGTGCTAGTAGCACCAACATTTAACACGGTGGCCGACATGCATTGTGTTCAATGCAATTAATGTGGAAGTGATGACCGCTATTAACTTCAGGCCAACGACAAATCATTGTCTACAAGGTAGAGGTTATTCCACTCAACCAAGATGAAACCTTGATTTTCTGAAGCCTTTATATCTAGTAGGAGCATGTATAGCGCAGTGGGCAGACGCGCCCTGCAAGACACTTGGGATCGTTCCCCGCGCCTTAGGCTCACCAAGCCTTCCATCCTTCTGGGTTCGGCAAATTGTTACTAAACTTGTCTGAGAGGATAGCAGCACTGGTTCATCGGCAGGCCACTGTGTGTCATTGTAAAGGCCAGATATGCGTTCAATCACCTCCAAACGATGCTCAAAGTGGAATGCATGGTGCATCCCTCAGGGATCGATCAACGCCGAGAGCTGTATCTATTTTTATCACATAACCACGCTGATGCTGAGATGTAAGCTCAATAAAATCGAAATCTCAGTTGGGCTCCGAAACCAAAGTGTCCTTGTCGGAGACTCACATCCGATTGGCCTCACCCACCGATCGCGTTCCTTTGCCTTCTTCTCAGCAATGCTTTCTACTCTATCAGTGCTTTTAGCAGTCGTTCATGAAGAAGATGATCTGGTGAGCACAATTCAGCATTGGTCTTCGTTAAGTTGAACTTACAGTCGATATGACAATTTCTTAAGTTCTAATTTTTTCTGTTGTTTTCTCGAAGCGCACTGAGGTTTCGAACTTTACTCACATCTCAGCATCTTTGTCGTATTTCACATAAAAGAACGAATTGAAACATGTTTTGGCATAAAGAAGAATAGGCACTGGATAAAAGTTAAGACATTGCGATATATGATTTTTCCAATTTATTGTTTCGAAGCTCATATTTCGAACACCAAAGTAAATAAACAAACGACTTCGTTCAGAATGACAAAACGGTACATCTTAGATTGTCACGTTTGTTAAGATTTTCAAAATTATTGTTTTGACATGACGGTGTTTCTTAATGCTTTTGTGCTTGCGATTACCGTTCTTACACATGAAATTTATAAAGTTAAAATTTCGTTCCCGTATAAAAGGCGCGTGTGACGGTCGGAGGCGCTCTGCAACATACGGCACGGTACCAAACTTGTCTGGGAGGATAGCAGCACTGGTTCGATACATCGTTAGGCCGACGCGAGTCATTGTAAAGGCCAGGTATGAATTCAATTGCCTGCAAACGATGCTTAATGAAGTCGAATGCATGGCTGATCCCTCAGGGATTGATCAACGCTGAGAGCTTTATCCTATTATTGTTTTATTTTCGAAGACCGTGATTGATGATTTTGATATTGATCATATACATGTATGAGCAAGTCTTTCATAAATCTACGAAGTTGTCAATTATTAAATACTTTAGTAATCGAGGAATTATTTTCAGTTATCAAGAAACTAATTTTGGACCTTTTATGTTATTCGGATTTGTTTCGGAGTGTTTCAGGATAGTGGACTGCACCATATTATCCTAACCACTACCTTTTAGCACAAACGGACGGTCTGGATTCTATACAATCGCGCATAACTCTCAGGCCGCCGTTTTGATGGTCTGCATGGGTGGTTTTCGTTCTGCTGGTTTGTTTGATGCGTAGGACTGTTTTCCTGCATTTCCTGTAATCAGCTTATCCAACACATGTTCTGGCGCGTGTTGGTCAGGCGAAGCTCTGTTTTGCACTTAGCAATGGAGAAAAAATTTTCCTCAAATGGGTTCATTGACTGATAATGTGATAGGCAATCGTCTGTTATTTAAGTTCTAATCGCTCTGTTGGATCATAGTGGCTTTACAGATTGAACGGATATGAAAAACACCGAAATAAGCTCAAGTTGCGAAACACTTCCAAATGCTAATAGCAATACATTTGCATGGGGGCCCATAGTAATAAGTACTAAATAGTAACACACATGCTATTCTTATCCCTACATAGATGGATCAACATGTTCAAAACCCTTCAAGTCTTTGAGTTATCAAAAATCGTCATTTATTGTCAAAAACGTCGGAAATTCTATTACGACAGAAGATTTCCAAGCGGTAAGGGTGCGAAAACCGCGCCATCGTCAAGTGCTACATCCAACGATTTCGATCTCAATCCAGGCTATAGTGTAATCATTACATGGTCATCCTAACTGAGAGATCCTGTATTGGTTGTGATAACAGACCCAATCATAATGTATATTGTAATCACGTCAGGGACAGAAGTGCACTTTTTTATCTCCTGGAATCATGATGTTAACTACTCTACTCCTCACGAGGTTTTTATGTTTACCCCCATGAAGGTCAAGGTGTCCATTTCACTGGGACAATTCACATTTCGTTTTTTACTCTAACGATTATCATGTCATCTCAAACGTTCTTGATTTCAAGTAGCTTAGGCGATTTTCAATTCAATCATGAGACATGTATGGTACGCGTCTAGTTCTATTATCTACTATATAAAGGATAAAGGATAAAGCTCTCGGCGTTGATCAATCCCTGAGGGATGCGCCATGCATTCGACTTCATTAAGCATCGTTGGAGGTGATTGAATGGCCTTTATCTGGCCTTTACAATGACTCGCGGTGGCCGGCCGATGTATCGAGCCAGTGCTGCTATCCTCCCAGACAAGTCTGGTACCAATTTGCCGACCCCGGAGGGATGGAAGGCTTGGTGAGCCATGGGCGCATTTTCACGTGCGCGCTGCAGTGGCGCCTCCAACCACTGCGCCACACGCGCCCTTATCTACTATATCTACTATATCTACTATATATTTAGGCAAATACGTTAGAAATGAAGATATTTTGATTCTGATTAAGGCGAATTGAATTTTTAGAGATAGATGGTTCAACCATAAAGTTGTCGATCAACTAATTCCTCTGCGACCACAGAATTTCATCATTTCATGAGCTGGAACTTCTTTTTTTGAAATCACTGGGACTTGTGTGGCACAGTAGTCAGAGGTGCTTTCCACTACACATGTAGTCTTTGGTTCGACCACGCGTCCTGTGGACTCACCAAGCGTTCGGCCCTACTGAGTTCGACAAATTAGTACCAGACTTGTCTGGGAAGATAGTAGCACCGGCTTGGTACAGCTATAGGCCACTTCATGTCATTGTATAGTCTAGATATGCATTCAGTCACCTCTGACGACGCAATGAATGGATTGAATCGCATGACGCATATCTGGGGACTGACCAGTGCCGAAAGCTTTATTTTTTCCTAACCCCCTTTTTTTTAAAACATTAAAGCAAATCTGCGATCCCAGCTGTGTTGATATTGTACAGTTATGTTTATGAAGTTTTCTTCCTTCATATGTATTATTGATCCGTATTCATCCTGTTGGCTTGGGAGATTGTCTTCAATTACACTGACGTCACGACTGTTTTCTCGTCAGTGTACGGTGGCGGCGACGGAATGGGGATGGAGCACAACGGTGTGTTTGAATGTGTCATAACGTTGACGGACTGGGACACATTTGACACATCCTTTGAGTTTTCGATGATAAGTCTCGGATTTTCAGATCTTTGTGTCCACTGTTGGTTTTTTGTTCTGTCTAGGGGTTTTTCTCCTCACGTTTTTCACCAGCTGTTTTATTTCAAAAACCGATCGTCGTTCAACCTCCACATTATTATTCGGTAGCTTCTTGCATTATTAAGTTAACATGAGGTTGACAAAAAGGAATATTCGGCTAAAATTTCGACGTCTTTCCCTTTTTCAGAGCGTCGAAAGGCGTCGGAGCGTTAGCAGATCAAACGTTTTCATCAGCTCGTTTTTACTTTCACGATTATCCAGTTTCTGTGGCTACTACAGCTAGTCCTGTTTCCAGAGACATAGTTGACAAGACACATCATTTATTTCAAGATTTTTAATCATTTTTTCTTTCTTTAAAGCCCCTTTTTCAGAGCGTCGAAAGACGTCGAAGCGTTAGCAGATCAAACGTTTTCATCAGCTCGTTTTTACTTTCACGATTATCCAGTTTCTGTGGCTACTACAGCTAGTCCTGTTTCCAGAGACATAGTTGACAAGACACATCATTTATTTCAAGATTTTTAATCATTTTTTCTTTCTTTAAAGACACAACTTTTAATCGCCCTTTGGTCGATCGAGTAGTTTTCTCTCAATTCAAGGCATCCTATTCGAGTACTCCGTCAATTTCTAGTGTTTACTGAATAAATTCCATAGCTCGGCGCTGTCTTTATTGTTTATCTTAGAAATTACCCTTCTAGACACATATTTATCCCTGTTTTTAAGCATTTTTTTTCTTGTTTGCAACTTTTACTTGTGCTTGTTTGTTTGTTGTATGTGAAATTCTAGGATGAACTACTCAGGCAACGAAGTCAACGGCAATGGTGGAGTGGTGGAATTCTGATATGACCTGGAAAAGTCTTCAGCACTGCTCTTGTCTGCAAGAGATGAGAAATGTCTCACATCACACTTCAATCGTGGATCTTTACGATGTATCATAAAGATTGAATAGAATTTTGCTGGATGAATAGGCGTTTTTCTCTTGAAATGCTTAGACTGTAGTCTAACGACTTGATAGCTTTTGAAGATTGGCGTACATTGGTATTTTTTAATGCCTCGGCTTATCTGATTCTGTCGGTGGTTTTGAATCAAACGAATTTCCAACTGAATTTTTACCTTGTTTGGCCAGTGCACCTCCAATGTAGCTCATCTGTTTTCTGTAATTCTGGAGTAGCTTTAGATCTCTGGGTTTTCTTAGCTGTTTTTCTCGGCGTTGAGTGTGACAGGAATGTTCAAAACATGTTTTAAATACAGTCATATTGGCAGTATCTGTTGATTTAATGGCTCAAACAACATATAGCATGATTTTCAGCGCACGATTGCAGTTTTCATCACTAATGGTAGCGTTTTCTTTCTTTGGTTATTGAGATGTTTGGCTGAGTAGATTGCGGTCAACTTGACCTTTCCAGGCTCTGAGGAAGGCGAAACCCGCCGAAACGTCAGCTTGTACGTAAATAAAGAGATAAGATAAGAGACCTCATATTTACTAAACAGGGATGTGAAGAACTACTCAATCAATACCGAGGTTAATAGAAAGTCGGCCGTGCGAGTTACTAATGGTACTACATCTTCACAAATTAGAAAAAAAAAGCACCAATGTTATCAAAAGCTATGAAAGACACTCCTAACATGGGATGACTTCGTTGTCTTCAATTTCAATGTATTTCATCCAGATTTTTCTTCAGATTGTCCAGATAGCTTACTCTCCTCCCCCTCACACACACAACACACGTTGTAAAGCTGTAAAGGCACCGAGCGGCAGCAACACGTGCGAAGTAAAACAATCCTCCCTACTTTCTACCATTTTCCCAGATTTTGCTTCGTTCAGTCTATTTACCTTTGTGTTCTCTATAGTTACAGTAAATCACTTAAAGTACTTTCGGAATGTTTAATTCATTTATAAATAATAGTTCCATAGTATAGGAATCAGAGCATTTGGCACTGATCAGTTCCATAAGGATACGCTCTGCATTCGACTCCATTCATAGCATCGCAAAGATGAGCCAATGCATATTTGACTTGTAAAATCTCGAGAACCTAATGATGTATCGAGTTAGAACCTTTTAGATTATTAATCCCGAAAATAAATTACGAATGGTGTGAAAAATATTGAGTTAGTGTTTTTATCGTTCTGGAGAACTTTACAATTAATTCGCCGACCACGCAGTTTCGTTAGCTCGAGGTGCGGCATTGAACTAGTGATCACATGTGTTTTACGGGTCACCTCTAACCACTGCTCTACATGCAGTTTGTTTACTTTTGTAGAATTTAAGATTTTATTGATAGCTGATAAGGTAAAGGAAAAATAAGATTTAGCACACCCTTTTTTAGACATGACTCGTCGATAAGGCAGTGAATATTAGCAGTTGACTTTGTAAGCGACCCAGAGAACGCAAGGAACAAACCTATTTAGTCTGTCGCTGTTATCATCTTATCAACTCATTTGGTAGAATGAAGAGTTAAATCTAACAGCTTTCAAGAGCGAACCGGGGAATGTGTAGGCGTGATTAGTGCTTTACGTTATTGCACTGCGAGCCTTCAATTAAAAAAGAAAAAGCGAAAAGTCGTAAACAACAAAGACATGTGAGAATGAATCTGGTTCCTTACTTGACATGTAAAAAAATATGCTTACTTGCATATTGACTTGGTTGCCCTTGTATTGTATTTCATGACGATCCTCACTGACACTTCATTTCTGTGTTCTTTCATAACTGCTACCTACGAGAGTAACGCAGGTATTTTTTTTGTTCACTTATTTCATTTACAACTCCAAAGGACCAGAAGAGTGATCTCCATATTTCGTAATTCGGTCGTGTGATGTTATTCATTTGAACGACAGAGTGACCATGACTCAACAAAGATTGTCTTTATATAATATTTATATATTATGATTCTTTGTTATGAGGAGGTGTTTCTGTAGTGTAATGCATGGTGTGCACCAATTAACAGACTTCTTCAAACCGATGAAATGCTTGGAATTTCAGTCTGGGGTCCCAGCTCATAGTGAAGTATCCCAGAATGCTATTACCTCAATTAATAAAGGCGAAAGACTGGATGTGCTAATTGCTTGGGGTGGCCTTGTACAAGGGTAGACTTTAGAGAAAAAACTGGATATGCAGAAAAATTCCAATATAGTGGGGATCGTAAATGGTCCCCACTATTTCTAGAGGCGTATGTAGTTTTTAAAAGTCATTAAATAAATTCCGCTGTTTTCTTAATAAGCATAAACGAGGTTGTCGCTATACTCCTTATTCACAACAACTGACGTTTCGACGCATTCGCCTTCTTCACAACCCCGACAGGTCAAGTTGACTACAATCTGCTCGGCCAAATACCTCCACAACAGCAATAGAGAAATCGCAAAACTAGATTTCAATCATGGAAAGCTAGCTAATAGAGTTTCCTTCTTATGAGTCTTCTACCGTCTAATCCTTGTGGAACACAACTTTGTGAAGTTCACGTCTCAGATACTGTATGAGATCACATGTGATAACGGGGTATTCCTCAGTGCTATTCTTTTAAGCCTCTAGGAATTTATCCAGAATACTTCGACAGTTTTGAGCGTTGAAGTTTTTGATTCCTGTGCGAGATTGGTAACTTCTACTTCAAAATCTTCTCAATAAATACATTTCGATGCTCTTCATTCGATGGTTTTAGTGCTTGTTACATGCTGTCAGTCAACTAATTAATCCTAGGATTCGTTTCCGTCACAAGAATCGTTGCCGTTCTGAATAAATCGAGTCGTAATGCACCAAACGGCCTGTCCACCGACAAAGGGGGCTGCTACCAGTGGTGAAGGCCTCTAGCTATGTCTACGTTCTCAATTAAAACCAAGCACTCTCGCATTTAGATTTTAGTGAGGAGACGATGCGACAGTTTTTTAAGGTACGACTTAGCCTAAACGCAAATGGGCCTACATTGGTGGACGATGATGATGAGACAACGAAAAGAATGATAGAAGCACAGCAATCGACAATTGAAGATCGGTCATCGAAGGATGGTGCTTCTAAACGGAAAACAACTCTTAAAGGATCTTTTTTCATATTACACAATACGAAAGAAATAACATTAAAAAGTGGGTGCTTTTAAGTGTTGGTTATTTGATTATATGGATATGACTCCACTTTATAAATCACTGGTCATCTGAGCGTTAGTTTTAGATTTTTCAGTTCCGTTAGTATTTATTTCTTTTTCTAAATCGTCACTGTAAACATAATGGTATTCATAAATGGATCTCTGAAACTCGTGGTTGAGTCATACGTTATTGAATAGCTAGAACAATACATCCATTCTCTTTTGACTCACAGATGACACATTGGCACCAGTTCTTTCTTAATGTTTTCGCTATCTAGATGATGAATATCTAATAGATATATATAGCTGTTGAACTAAATACCTCCCCTACTTGTCACCTCTGGGTCAAAAAACTACTCAGGATAGGGATAGACACTATCTTGATACGTCATTTGGCTCCCGCTAGTCATAGTTGGGGCCAAATATGCATTTATGCACCCCTACGATGCTCAGAGTGGTGCCGAATGCATGGCGCAGGATTTAATCAACGTCGAACCTTCCATCTCTCGTCCTTCGAATTGCTTTTGAGAATAATCGCTCTTTCAGTGAAAATACTTGATTATTTTTACCACCTCAGCAAATCATATATGATTAAGATTGTGAAATCATGTATATGACGTGCTGAAGAAAGCAAAGAGCACTCACATCGTTTTCTTTTTGCTTGGAGCTTATAGATTCCTGTACGTCATCACAGGCACTCATCAATTCTATGGACACGAATAAGGGAAGCTTATCGTCCTACCCCAGCTAAGTTCCTTTCAAGCCTGTTCTTGCTACTATTTATATTTAACGGCTTTCCAAATGTGAGGTTCGTAACCTATTACTGTTCATCACAATTCGCGTCACATTAAAATATTCTGTTTACGATGACATGGGAAATCACTGAGAGTGGTTGTATTGTAGTAACTATTTATTTACCGTCTATTTTTCTTTCATAGAAACATAAAACATAAAGTTGTCGGAGTTGATCAATCCCTGAGGGATGCGCCATGCATTCGACTTCATTAAGCATCGTTTGGCGGTGATTGAATGCATATCTGGCCTTGGCAATGACTCTTGGTGGACTATCGATGTATCGAGCCAGTGGTGCTATCCTCTCAGACAATTCTGGTACCAATTTGCCGACCGCAAAGGAATGGTGGGCTTGGTGGGCCATAGCCGCAAGGATCGATTCCATGTGTGTCGCAGTGGCCCTCCAACCACTGCGCCACACGTGCCCTATTTTTTTTATGGCAGGGGATAATGTGGGATGTAATCACATTGGTGCTGAGATATTTGCAAAACTCTCGACCGTAGATTTCTGCGTTGGAGATCGACGCGCTATTACCCTTTCCTGGGGGTAACGTGTTCACCACCACACCATGCGGGTCCCTCGTTTCTCCTTTCTCTCAGTCATATTTCTATAGATGCTATCAATACATCAAATATATATTAATGCTAATGGCAAATATCTCAGCATTATTGCAGTTGCATCTCACATTATACCCTGCCATGAAAAAGAATAAGCGGTAAAAAAGTGATTACTTTGATTTATACTATAGCTTCAGCTTAATTGAGTTCAATGCCGATTTTTGCTCTTGAGATTAGTCCCGCTGACTGTTGACCTGTAGAAACACAGCTAGGAGAAATGCGACAAGAAGGATGCGCATGGTGTGATGGTGAACGCGTTAACCCTTAAAAAGGGTAGTAGCGTGCTTGATTCCTACCCCAGACACCTGCGGTCCAAAGTCTTGCAAATATCTCCGCGATTGATTAACCGCGAATGATACTGATTATATTATTTATTACTATTGTTGTGACCTCGCTATTAATTACTTAAGTGGCGCCCAGTCATACGTCGCATGGACCACCAGCACTTCTTACATCCTCCTCATTTCTTGCTTCTATCGTTTATGGAGATTGCCTGATTCGTGTGTGTGCTTAGTTGCGGTTTGAGAGTCTCTTCTTCATTCGTGCTGGATTCTATTCGACGGTGGTTTTTTCTCTAATCCCAAAATAACGGGGCCTAATTCCGTTGTTTCCATTATGAACTTTGTTATTGTACACATCTTGGTTGTTCTACTATGCTGTTTCAATACAAACTCTATTTTATATGAATTTTTCCGACGTAATTATTTGCCATTTGTCTTCTGTGGGCGGAAAAGCCCATCATTTTTGCCTACTTTTATTCCAAGTGATTAAGCTAAATTATTATGAACCACTGAACACTTTGTGCGAAGCAGTCAGCTAACGCGTTTAGCAGAAAACCAGAAGGATTCACCTTCCTTGTCTTTTCATTAGTATTTTTCGTTCTTCTTATAGACTTTGACTGAATTTCGTCTAGACCTTGCTGACAGCTTGTTTTCTGCCAATCAATTCTGAAATGTTGATTAACTTACTGCTTAAATAATTTCAACTAGTGTGGCGCGTATAGCGCACTGGCTAGAAGTGCCGCTAAATACACAAATGGTTTTTGGTTCAATAGGATGCCTCGTATAAACGAAGTCGGCAATTCCTCAGGGATCTGAAATTAGAGTACGACGATAAAAAGACTGCGCAGTGTTTCGGTAGGCCACACAACAAGTCCTGTTTGGGCTAAATGTCCATTCGTCCAGTTCTATAAAGCTGATTAGAATCCAATGCATGACGCGTCCATCGGGGATTGATCAACGCCGAACGCTTCATCCATTTATTCTTTTATCCATAAACCGAATAGAAATCGATTTTCTTTGGAGATCACCCCATATTCGATTATTCGTTATTTTATCGAAATTATTTTTTCATTCATCCACGTTTTACATTTAATTGAGCTCCTTCATTACTCTTCCTGAATATGGCATAGGCCTAGTCGATTTCGGTCCTTCTTTCGGGTGTCGCCATATTCAATAGCATGGGGAATTTCTTTTTTCGTTAAGGATTTCAGTGGCACAAATGTTAGCTGATAAAGTTTCTCACCGAAAAAATGTTTATGAAAGTCAGATTCATCACCAAATTATTTGGCTCTAGTTGTTTGTCTATTTATTTATTCAACTACTTACGTATTCATGGTTTTTTTTATCCATAAACCGAATAGAAATCGATTTTCTTTGGAGATCCTTCCATATTCGATTATTCGTTATTTTATTTTATCGAAATTATTTTTTCATTCATCCACGTTTTACATTTAATTGAGCTCCTTCATTACTCTTCCTGAATATGGCATAGGCCTAGTCGATTTCGGTCCTTCTTTCGGGTGTCGCCATATTCAATAGCATGGGGAATTTCTTTTTTCGTTAAGGATTTCAGTGGCACAAATGTTAGCTGATAAAGTTTCTCACCGAAAAAATGTTTATGAAAGTCAGATTCATCACCAAATTATTTGGCTCTAGTTGTTTGTCTATTTATTTATTCAACTACTTACGTATTCATGGTTTTTTTTTCATCGTTGTGCTTTTCACATAACCAAAAATGAATGCCGCACGTGATGTGCTAAAGCGACGAGAAAATGAGGAAAATGATTAGGTGGGTAAGAAAAATATTCTGCCACGGCTTGAACATTTTCGGTAGTACGAGCAATGCTGGAAAATAAACCAAAGCTCAAAGAAATAATCTTCTTCTCAATAACTTCTTACCTTTTTTCTTTCTCTCATTTCTTACCTCGTTGGATTATTTCAAGGATTCGGAAGTTTAGTGGGCATTGTTTGGTACGGAACTGCACTGCATTTGTTCGGTACGGAGCTGCAGTGCATTGATGACACGTACTCATTATACGGTAGAGTTGCTCAAGCTGAGAAAAGTTCAGCGTTCAACTCGACTAAGCAAAATTCGAACAATTCTATGAAGTAGTCGAAAGAATCTTTGGCAGTCTTAGAAGAATCCTAAACACAAGACAGCAAATCTTCCACGGATCCCGAATGGCTGGAGAGTGCTTGTAGTGGAGACGACTTGACACACGATGGTATGGCGCTTTAGGAGTTTAAATGAGGAAAAGCAGTCGTTACGTAATCCGTGCACCAATCTGTCAGTTGAACACTTTGTTGGAGCCCTGCAGTCCTGTAACTTATTAGAGGGAATAGTTTTCCAGGCGTATTAGAAGAGGTTTCCCTCAAAAAACGGATAAGTGCAGTGCAGGGTTCCACTGAAAACTATTATCGCAGTACTTCTTCACCATTGATTATTAAACACTCTGGACCGCAGGTGTCTATGGTGGGGAACGAACGCGCTATTGTCCTTTCCGGGGAGTAACGCGCTCACCACCACACCATGCGGGTCCTTCGTTTCGCCTGTCTCTCTGTCTCTGCAAATATCTCAGCTTCATTAAAGTTATATTTCGCAATATACCCTGCCATCAAAAAGAGTAGGCAGTAGACAAAAACGGTTAAAAAGATTATTAAACAGTTGGCGCAATGATTGTACGTGCACTGCAATACACAATCAGCTCATGTGCCCTGGGGAAGCAAAGCCGTGTAAGCCCCACAGGTTAGCAAACTGACGTCAGAGTTGCCCACGAGGGCAAAACATTGGTGTTACACACCGATAAACTCGTTATATCATTTCTACCGCCCTATGAATGGAGTCTATTGCATGGCCCATCTTTCAGGTTCATCAACGTCGATGGATTCTTAGATTCTTTATCCTTTACTTACTGAACAACAATAATCATCACCACCCTCTCATTAGTACAAGTAGGCGAAAATGATTTCGACATAATTCCATGACCAGTTGTTTTAAAGCTGGTGAGCAAACTGGTGGAATAGCGTAAAAGAGAAAAAATTTCACAACTTAAGATTTTGGATGGTTATGGAGATCATGAGAAAATTGGGTGGCCCATTGTGATATCTGGAAGAGCTGTTTAGTAATAATTCTCTTGTCAATCACAACGATGCTGAGATATTTGCAAAACTCCGCATTATTACTCTTTCAAGGGGCTAGCGCGTCCACCACCACACCATACGGGTCGGTGGCTACGCCTGTCTCTCACTTAGTTCTATGGATCGGTGCCGTCAGCAATCACACGTCAATGGGACTGATCTGGGGAGCCCATATCGGCATTGAAGCCAGTTAAACTGAAGACCCGCATGGTGTGGTGCTGAATGCATTATCCTCCGGAAAGGGTAATGTCGCGTTCGTTCCCCACCGCATACACCTGTGGTCCGGACTTTTGCAAATATCTCACCATCGTTCTGGTTGTATTTCGCATAATACCCTTCCGTGAAAAGTGTATTGGCAGAAAATAAGTAAACACTGTGATCTCTTGTCGATATTGTCTCTTTCTTGCTGTGAAAGTATTGCTATAGACGAAATAAAATTTTCCATGATCACCCTAGGGTTTCGCCTTACCTATTCGGTTTTTTCCAAAATTATTGTTCTTTTTCCTATCTGTTAATTTTTTTTCCTACGAAACATTGTGAAGAACATCCCGAAAAACGGGACCCGTTCCGCAGCAAATGCCTTTAAAGGCAACGACAAGGTCATTTCTGGATTGTGTTCAGCTCCTAACACGGTCACTTGGAGAAGGCTCCATGTAGTTTTACGATTCTGCAGAGTTCCCATATTGTAAAGTAGATAAGAGTTTCGAAAGTGTGCTAAACTACAACAAACTTTTCTAAAAAATATTGCAGCATTGGCGGCAACCGTCAGCTCATCCGTGATGTCATCGCTATCCTTGAGATCCGGAACCACATCAGGGCGATTTTTAGTATTGAACTATCCTCAAGTGAAGTGCTATCTATTCTCTCATTCCGTAGTTCATTTCATGTTTAGAAATACTCTTCTAAGCCGCTGACAACTTCTATAATTATACAATAGGTTAGTGACTTAGTCATCTCATTTCGTGGCGTTCAAAATCAGCTCATTCGATCTATTTCGCGGTGTGGACTGCTTTTCCTACATCTCATTAGACTTGATAGCTCATTAGATTCATAGCTCATCTAGTTCTTACAAGAAAGGTGGCAATAGAATATTCGTCTTACAAGTTCCGTTCGTATAAGTTTTCGAAAACATCTACGTTACATTTGTAAGGATTTAAAAATGTCTGAATCACGGTATACCACATCAACGACGGTCGTGGAAACCACGGAGTACGTGCCATCCGACGGTGCACCGACATATCGGGTATTTTTTTTTGCACTTTTACTAATTTTATTCATTTGTATTAGTAGTGTCCTTAAAAGGAACTTCCAGCCACCAAGAAATGAAAAAAAAGAGATTAGAAAGAATGAAATCGCCACCTTTAGTTCTGCAATAACAGTGGTAGTAGTTGAGCAATGACCGATCTGCCTAGGACATTTTTTATTGAAAATTAGCCATATAGTTAGGATTTCAGACGCTATAGTACATTTTTACAGCTGTTTTTTTTTCTGTAGCAGGTGACCGTCGCGAATGTAGACTGCTCCTATATTCGAACTTTGGGCGGGATCATGAAATGTGTATGCATAGCACTATGTCTGCTATGCTTTCTATGTGTTCTGATCGGTGGACCTGGTTACTATAGTGGTGAGTTGAATCAGTTATCAAATAAGAAGCCTCTTGTGTTCAAATACTTAGATGACTGGAGAAGACTAGTAAGTCTTTAAGTGGCTGGTGGCTGAAAGAACAACGCCGAAGTGCACGTTGTTGATTAATCCCATTGGAATTCTTCAGAGCTAAATTCGTATACCATTTTCTGTGGATTTGTTAAAAAATAGGACTCATCGTTGCTTCCAAGAATTCAGCAGGTATTCGACAATGGGGAGAAGTTTGTTGTTCGATTCAGCAGACGAGTCATTAAGCAAATAGGATTGAGCGCTTGATTCGCCAACTGATGGGAGTCAATGATTACGTGTGACGATTCATTTTTATCAGGTGCACTCTCACTTCAAATGCTAAGTGCAAGAGGATGAAGGATAGAGCCCTAGGCATTGATCATTCCCTGAGAGATGCGGCATGCATTCGACTTCATCAAGCATCGTTGGAGGTTATAGAATGCATACCTGGCCTTTACAATGACTTGCAGTAGCTTATCAATGTATTGAATCAGTGCTGCTACCCCTCCAGGCAACCGTGGTACCGGTTTTGCAACCCAGAGGGAATGAAGGTTTGGTGAGCCTGGGGTGCCGAATCGAACCCATGTATATTGCTGGGCACCTCTAAGCACTGCGGTACACGCGCCTCTATCGCTACATGTAGGAATTTCATTCCTTCTTTCGCCATATCGACTATTGGTTGTTGCCTTTTTCTCCTAAACTACAAAAATGAACCATGCTAGAGCATTCCCACATTGCACGCACGCATTTGTGTGCCTTCCTGAATTTCAAGGTTTTTTCCTCTGTGACTCATATTCTTCCAAGAAGGGAGCAGTGCCTGCAATTAATCCATCCACGACAAAGTAACAGGTCGAAATCTGGCCTAGCCTACAACTTAATAAAGTTCAGGATTATTAGAAAAACTACAGAAGAGAGGTTTTGATTTGAACTTTTTTATTTACTGCTTATAAAAACTTCGACGGCAGGGTATTATAGGAAACCAACTACGATTATGCAGTGATGTTTACAGAACTCCGGCCTCCAGGTGACTGCGATGGGGTCGAACACGCTATTACCATTTCCGGAGGCTAACGTATTCACCACCACAACTTGCGTGTCCTTCGTCGTTTTGCCTTTCAGCTAGTTTTCTATCTAGCAGTGCAATCAGTAGGGTAATATCGTGTTAGATCGCCACCGCAGGCACCTGCCATCTGAAGTTTTGCATTATCAATATCACAGCATCGTAGTGTTGATTTTGTCAATTGTGTAGAAGAGGAAAAATCAGAAGATGTTTTCGAAAACTCTTTTCTAACCTTGGAGAATAACGAGAGCTCTTAGGGCTTTTCGAATGGCAATAGAAAGCAAAAAACACTTCGAAACGGACTTCTATCTTTTTAAATTCTGGACCAAAAGTTTCTAATAACTTTTCGGTACTTGCCAAATTGTCTAGCGAAATCTATTATGAAATTTTCTCTTTTTCTGATTTCTGATTTTCTTGTCTCCCGATTTTTTTCTAAGAAGTGATATTAATGTGGGGATTGTTTAAATGTCATGGCGATTTAAGCAGATATACGGGGTAAAAACCCATCACAAAATTTTTCCAACTCTTAAAAAGCTTTCCACTTCACCTCTTCAGTGAGCTTCGCCCATGATTTGGTGATTTTTCCATTCGGTTTGTGAGGGAGTTAATTTAATGCGATTGATTTGGGGAACGTTTTTTATCGTGAATTAATCAGAAATGGCAAGTCGTTATGGTATTGTATGGGACCATTACAATACTGTGGAACGTTAGCAAAGGACTCCTGCACAGTTCGGAGCTTTGTTTCGTTCCCATGTTTCCTTCTCTCACACTTTCGGTTTTTCATTCGTTTCGACCACTACAAAAGTTTTTGCAAAGTATGCAGAACTTCGATTTGTTGGAGATAGTGAAAATGCACTTAGACGATCACTTCGGAGATAAAGTCCAACATCCTGGAAAAGCAGAAGCTTCGTAGCTGCTCGGATGATACAAAGAGATTGATCATAGATTAGTTCACTCCTCATTCGATGAGGTTCTGTAAAGTTTCCAGAGCTTTGTTGGTTTAAAAAAGTCAAAAAATAACGTGAATTTTTTCAAATAACATGTACAGATAAAGGTGGGTATCAATGAGCGACTGTTCTTTTAATGTAGTTTAGAGTACCCCGAACATCGTGTTCCCCTCACGTGGAAAATGCGAGAAAGGATGGCGTTGACAAGCAAAGGTTACATATCTCATTTAATGTCAGCCTAACTCAAAAAGCTCTTCGCTACAACTTCGTTTGCTCCAAATACTTATAAACTAACAAAGTAATTCTCGACAACTGTTAGGACTTTAACGAGTATACAAAAGGTTTAAGTTTTAAATTCAGGTGCTGGTTGGGCCACATTTGTCTCAAGTGTCGGTTTATGCATTAGCAGCACACTTTTATTCCTGTATCTCTTCCGAGTTGTGGACGCTCTGCCACAAGTGCCATGGATTGTCGGGGTATGACGTTTTTGTGCTTTTTCCTAGTAGGACTCTTTTATTTGACGCTTTTTCTAGCTCACGTGAAGAACTGTTCTCCAGTGTTAGATTGTTCCACTTTTACGTGATCATCCAGACATTTCATCGATGTTATGGCTAGGTTGAATGTATCTAAATAACGTATAATAAATAACTCACTTAATTGATACTTGATATTTGAGCGGCCCGTCCTCACTGGTTGTGCGAGCCCCAGTATAATCGCCACTTTTCGAAGATTTGCTGGTTAAGCCACTACAATTCTCTGGAATCCCGAGGTCAGCCTGGCTAAAGTATGCCTCAGGTCTTCACTACCACAACCAGTCACAGCCCTTGTGGATCAGAGGAAGATTTGCTACCATGCGACTAGTCTGTTACCAGGGCGGTGGGGATGCTGGTATTGCTTTGCTCGCTAAGCCTCCTGGCGGAAAGCCGAACTCCTTCTCAGCTTGGGAGCCCCTACCATGAGGATGAATTCCCGCTGTAAATCGCAGCCAAGCACTCAGGAACACCTCCCAGCCACGATGAGGCGGTAAGCCGTTGAGAGGATAATAAACAACTATGAGTTCTGTTAGGAATGAACTCGCATCGACATCTATCGTAGAGAAATATAAATATAATATAGGAATATAGGAACAGAAATACTTTCGTTAACACGATTTCGACTCACTTTTTATAAAGGTATTAGCTCTACTCACTTACTGATTAAAAGGATAATAAGTGAACAGGTGAACAGGGAACAGTGGGTTTTCCCATCTATGCTAGACGATACGAGAGTCTGCACGGGACTTCCCTGCCTCATTCTGCCCGAATGTTAGTGGTTTTGGATTGGAATTGCTCAACCCAACCACATTTTGTGGAAATTGCTTTATGTTCTGAAGCATCATCGCCATAGTGCGTCCATTACATACCAATATTCGCTATTTTCTTGTGGCTGCGGTAACAATACGTAACAGTGAGCTCATCCGGTTGTTTCTCTTCTCCTAATCGTGCAAAGGAAAAATATCATGCTTTACCTCAAGCGTCTTCCTTGTCATTATGCATATGTGGTACAATAAATCTCCACCTAAGAGAAAGTCATCATGGGTTCGTTCTTTAAAATGTTTATTCAAAATAACTTTACAATAAAGTTACACGAAATGTCGTCAGACATGGAATGAAGCGTGGTGATACTGTGGTGTTGAGACCAGCAAATTGTATCCGAGAACTCAAAATTGTATAAGCACTTCTCAAGGTGATGGAGTGCTTGCAATTAGAGAATGTCATTGAGACTACCTAACCGACATCGATGTTTTGTGGAAATATTACATATTCGCTATTTTCTTGTGGCTGCAGTAACAATACGTAACAGTGAGCTCATCCGGTTGTTTCTCTTCTCCTAATCGTGCAAAGGAAAAATATCATGCTTTACCTCAAGCGTCTTCCTTGTCATTATGCATATGTGGTACAATAAATCTCCACCTAAGAGAAAGTCATCATGGGTTCGTTCTTTAAAATGTTTATTCAAAATAACTTTACAATAAAGTTACACGAAATGTCGTCAGACATGGAATGAAGCGTGGTGATACTGTGGTGTTGAGACCAGCAAATTGTATCCGAGAACTCAAAATTGTATAAGCACTTCTCAAGGTGATGGAGTGCTTGCAATTAGAGAATGTCATTGAGACTACCTAACCGACATCGATGTTTTGTGGAAATTCCAGGTTGGACTGCAACTATTTAGCGGCCATTTGGAAGATTCCATCTTCGACAACACGGGTGGAAATAATTGGTGCATTCAACTCCTAACAATAGGATTTTACCCTTAGAATTTTTGGAGTCGGTACACGTCTGCAGTTTTTTAAGCCTACAGAAAAGGGTTATAATAAGACGTAAGCATAAGAAGAAAAACAGAAATGGCTCATGCTGCCGACTTGTGAGGAGGACTGGCAACGTACCGGATGTCGATCAGTTTTAATAGCAATATGAGCAGATCTTCGTTCTTTATAACGTTATCGTAAATATCTAAGAGCAACTTTCGAGGTAAAAAGAATCAGAAACTTGTCTGCCTGTCCCGTTAGTATCAATACGAAGTAGGAGAAGTCTGATCACTGGATCGGCGTGCCCTAGTTTTTCGGTGTTAACGGGAATCAAGATAAAAAGCGGGGATTAATTTCAGGTAACCAAATCTAAGTATTTTCAAACATTGGGCATTCCAGGAAATGTGTTACTGCTTTGTTTGGACTATTTTTTTCTTCATCGCCTCCTGCGTGTTGGCCGTAGCGGCGGCGCGTTTTACTGCTACTGGAGGATGGGCTGTGGCAGCGGTATGTACTCTTCTTGCTTTTAAGCACATTTTGACAAGCAATTCTTCTTTTTATGGATTTGATGGAAATACCTGGACAAAGGATTTTTCTGAACTTGGAGATCTGAAAAGTGAATATTTGAACACCAGACGTTTTTTTTTTCTTGTAAGATTAGGTTTTATTAGTATCAGCTCGAAAATTAAGTAGTGAAATGACGACTGTTAACAAATTACAATCTAACCGTTTAAAAATTACTTTGGTGAGATCGATATCTAACGCAGGCTGACATTTTTTTAAAAGGCATCGTTCATCTGATTTGCTACCTATTTTTTAAAGCTGAGTCAAATGTAGAATTTTAGCTTAGTTACTCTTTATTTACTGCTTATTGTTTTTAATTTCAGGTTACTATGTGAAATAAAACCGCAATGATGCTGAGGTATTTGCAAAACTCCGGACCGTAGATGTCTGCCGTGGGGATTGAGCTCACTACTACCCTTTCCAGGGCTAACGCATTCACCACCACACAATGCGAGTCCTTTGTTTCGCCTTTGTCTCAGGCGTGTTCTGATAGCAACTATAGGTTGTGGTGGTGAACGCGTTCGTACGCGGAAAGGTAGTAGCTAGTGCTTTTCACCGCCGACACATGCGGCACAGAGTTTTGCAAATATCTCAGCATCATTGTGGTTACAAAATTCTGATTTGTTAGAACAACTCATTGTTATTTGATACATCTGTCCATAATTTTTTTTAAGAATGAAGGGATGAAAATGAAAGGCAGAAAAAGAAGTGCCATTTTCTTCAGTTCTTCGGCTTCGGAGCGATGTGCGCCTACGGGTTTGACTGTTACCTAAAATTCCTCTCCTGGAAAAACGACGAGGTTCGTTCACGAAAATCTAGAGAAAATTGAAAAAATTGAAAGAAAACATGAATATACCTTAGTACTTCGTCTTTCGTTTTTAGGTAATAGGAGTTGTTTAGGTTGCAACTGGTGGCGGTGGAAGAGATTTCATCTCTGAACAACGGCGACGTACTCAATATGTATAGATCTATTTTTTATATTACACGTACATTTTTTTATCATATTCGAATAAATCATTTTTACATTGATGGATACATGCGACGATTAAATAAAATTTGAAATAGTCCATTGTGTAACTTGGAAAACTGAGGCGAACCAAATATCGCTGAGGACCCACTCGTCTTTGAAAGAACCGCTCTTCGACCTTTGCTTTAGGAGAACGCGAATTTTCATTCTTTCCGGTGTTTTGAATTTCTTGCAAAATTCTTCTCCACCTAATTTATGAGATAGCTTGGCTTAGTGTCACCAATTCACAATACATACCGATCCTAACTCATTCTGCCTTTGCAATTGCGAAGGAAACTTGAGTAAGTAAATAAATAAAAGTATAACATATTTGACGTTGATGCATACAACAGGTGAGCATGTGGCATTCACTTGACCCCAAAGTTGCATAGGTCAGTGATTGTTTACGGGAGTGAAAGATAAAGGAATAAAAGTCTCCGCGTTGATCAGTCCCTAAGGATACACCATGCATTCAACTTCATTAGGCATCGTTAGAGGTGAATGAATGCAAATCTGGCCTTTACAATGACTGACCTACCGATTTACTTGGCCGGTGTTGCTAACCTCCCAGGCATGTCTGGTACTAATTTGCCAATCTTGGATGGACGGGAGGCATAGTGAGCCTGGAGGGCAGGATCGAACCCATCTGTATTGCAGGGCACCGCTAACCACTGCGCTACACCCGCCTTTGCGAAAAGTGTAGGAGGAGAGTTCTGTGCGCTAAAATTAGCCATCAGAAATAAAATAGCCCATATAGAGGTCATATTGGACACTCGGCTGCCGTGTACAATTGTATGGGATGCACACTGTCGGTTATGCGATAAGAATCGTAGACGTGATTGAATGTAAATTTGACGTACACAACTCAAGCTTTGGTATATCGAATTGATGTTTTTATCCTTCCAGACAAGTCTTGTGCCACCTTGTCAACCCAGAAAAAATGGCCGGCATGTTTGTCCGGCGCGTAGGATTGAACTAACGATCTGGTGTGTCTCAGGGCACCTTTAACCATTGCCTTACATGGACCTCAACGATAAGATCACACTGGTTTAATTAAAACTGTATACCTCACAGAAGGGAGCCTGTGACTCAGTGAACGGAAGCGCCCTGCAACACAGACATGGGAATCGATCGCGTGCCCGTGGCTCACCAAACCTTCCATTCCTCCGGGGTCAGCAAATTGGTACTAGACTTGCGTGGGAAAATAGCAGTATTGGCTCAATACAGTGGTAGGCCACGGCTAGTCATTGTAAAGGGCAGATATGCATTCAATCACCTCCAACGATGCTTAATGACGTCGAATGCATGCCGCATCCCTCATCGATGGACAACGCCGACAGTTTTATCCCTCATCCTTTTATCTCACAGATGGTGTCTTAAAAAATATTCTATCTGCGTAGAATCTGATCATGTCGATGCAGCCATTGTTCTGACCTACCTGTAAAAAATGGTGCTACACGCCTCACCACGCAAAAGCTCTCGACAGTACTCGAAAAATATCGATAGTTTTCGGCTGCTTTCGTCATTTATGCCATGGAGAATCGCAAAGCAAAGACCTTGATATTTATCAACCTCACCGATGACTGTTTGTCACTTATTCGTTTTTTATTGATCACCTATGTCTTTTTTTTAGTTATTTGGGACACCATGTACCGTGGTGGTTTGATGTGTCCTGCTATTCACACGCGATCATTGCTTCGATTCCGATTCTCGGGCCGACCAAGCCCCTCATGCCTTCGGGGTCGAAAAGTTGGTATCAATCTTGTTTAAAGGGTAAGAATACTGTTTATTTCACTAATGGGCTTTCTCAAATTATTGGGCTAGATACAGCAACCATAACGGTCCTAAGAATGGAGTCAAGTTCATGAGGCAGACCTAGGTGATTGATCAACGCCGAGCCATTTCTTCTTCGCCCTTCTACTTTCGTTATGATCAACGCGTTTTCTCATGTGATGGTCTGATCAGCGTCTTCTTGCTAACAGTATCAATCCACTATTTTTTCCTCTAAACATAAATGCAGCAAATCCTTTATTGAGTTTGCCGTTAAAGTAGGAAGCTTTCGTTGGCCTGATAACCTTTTAACCTCTCATACATTCAAAATATTGGTTGCAAGAACTACGTTATTTCTTAATTTGTTCCTAAGGCTTTAGCTGCTTATCTTTTCTTCTAGGTCTTATTTTTCTATATTGGCTCTTTCGGATCTATCTTTGTTTCTAAGGAATGGTTGTTCTATTTTGGTTTTCTTAAACTGCTAACATTCGAACTCAACATTGACGAAATCGTTTGTGTCTCCTAGCGTTGCTTTCTCATAATTTAAACCGAATATGTCTTATTATCTGGGTCTTTTGGAAATCGGATCTTCGTCTTCCACCCTTTTGCTGTTTTCTGCTCAGGATAGTTCTTCGTTCTACGTTTGGTAACGTGAACGTCATCTTCCTTGTGATCTATGGTTTCTAACCTTTCTTCTGGGCTGCACTGACTTCTCTGTACTCAATATCTGACTTGTTGGATAGTAGGCTAGTTGGTTTATGAGATGGATTTTTCTTTGAGTGGAAAGTACTTTCTGATACGACGTCATCTGCGGAATCGTTATGACCTGTGTTATGAGGGAGTGATCAAAACATCGTTTAGTGTATTTGTTATCTTCTTCTCGACCTCTTAATACCTCTAGGAACTCAAGAACTATCGAATCTTTCTCTACCCTCTGCATAATCTCTCTCACAAAGCTGCCTGAGCTGCTTAGGTTTTCTTACATTCCACCTCAGCTCCAAAGCCAATCGTGTTGAAGTTTATCTACACCTCGAGCTTCATTCGTCTCACTCTTCCACGCAAACAACAAGTCGTCTCAGCGTAGAGTGCGTTAGAAGTAGACAGTTTCTTAAGGTAAACGATTAAGCTGAATTGCTTGAGACTGCTTGTCAAAATGTCAAAGATCTGAATGCTCGATTACGGATACAAAGCGAAATCATAAATTGTCGGCACTATGTGCTCAAACTACACTATCCTTATATAAACCTTGCAAATCCTTGATGTGAATCGACTACACGTACCTTGGATCAATCTGGTAACATCATCAAAGCCTTTTGAACTTCACTTTTTCTCACCCCTACAAAACTATCAGAGCTAAAACTTTTCCGTGAACCAGCTTCATAGGCTTTCAACGTATCCTTTTTTTGTGCACCTCCTCTATGGGCGCGTGTAGCGCAGTGGTCGGAGGCGCCGTGCAATACACGTGGGATCGATTTCCACGCCTATGGCCCACCGAAGCTTTCATTTTTCCGGGTTCGGTAAATTCGTACTAGAATTGTCCACTAGGATAGCAGCGATGGTTCGACGCATCAGTAGGCCATCGCGAGTTATTCTAGAGGTCAGTTATGCATTCAATCGCTTCCGAACGAGCTCATTAGAAGTCGAACGCATGGCCCATTCCTAAGGGATTGATCAACGCCAACAGCTTTATCCTTTATCTGCTTACCTTTTCTATAACATGTCTGAAGAGATAGTATAGCTGAATCTGTTTTTCTTGTGAGGCGTCGATGTGACACTAAAAGCAAATATTCCGAACTTTCTTAAATTATAAAGGCTGAACAGTTCACCTGATACAACTAAAATGATGGTGAGACACTTGCAAAACTCCGGACCGCAGGTGTCTGTGGTGGAGAACGAACGCACTATTGCCCTTCCGGGGAGCAACGCGTTCACCACTGCACAATGCAGTTCTTTCGTTTCGCCTGTGTCTCCGCCAGTTCTATCGATCAGCACCATCAGCAATCAAAGATTGTAGTAGACACTAAAAAAAGATTAATATATTTATTTATATGATCTTATAAACAGATCTTCTTTAGCTGATGCGATGCTGGTTTAGGTCTTCCTCGTCGTTGTCGTTATTGTTTTTTTTTTTGGTGTAGTTGGTCGATGGCTGACGTTTCGGCCATTTCGCCTTTCTCAGAGCCGTGATGTTACGTTCGAAAAAGGTTAAGATCGTGATTTCGACTTCAGCCTCAGCTTAACTAGGTTCGTTGCCGATTTGGGATCTCTAGATCAGTCCCGTTGACGGGTGATTGCTGATGGCGTTGATCGATAGAACTAGCTGCGAGACAGGCGAAACGAAAGACCCGCATGGTGTGGTGGTGAACGCGTTACTAGCCGGAAAGGACAATGGAGCGTTCGTTTCCCACCGCAGGCACCTACGGTCCGGAGTTTTGCGAATATCTCAGCATCATCTCAGTTGTATTTCACATGATACCCTGCCGTTCAAAATTATAGTAGGCTAGTAAATAAAAGGTTGAGATTGTGACTCCACCTAATACTCATAACATTGTATTTGTGGAAGGTCTGATGTTTTCCGTTTTTCAACAGAATTCGATTATTTGATTGTTTTCGCAAGCA
The DNA here is from genome assembly GCA_009735665.1 of Angiostrongylus cantonensis. NCBI lineage: Eukaryota > Metazoa > Nematoda > Chromadorea > Rhabditida > Metastrongylidae > Angiostrongylus > Angiostrongylus cantonensis. The sequence goes on from MQTX01000095.1 coordinate 396,759, forward strand.
ATCATGTCGATCCATCCGTTAAGATATGAAATAACGGCATTCGTTTCCTCCTTCCATCTTAATGGCTTCGTTGTTGAGGTCACGATGTTATCGAAGAAGTTTGTTTGTGGCAGCTACTTTGCTTCACCATCTGTTTTCCATGTGTCCAGCCAAATGCCATCTGTACTTGACGTGTTGTCGCCGGTGCCTCTATCTTCCATGGGTTGATTTCACCTCATTCACAAGAGAAGATTAATGAGTGCGGCAATGTGTTTCATCCGTTCTCTATCTCTTCCAAGAAACCATCTATTCATCGTTCTCGCATCAAATATTCTATTCTTCTTCTGAAAGAAATTTGGTTTTATTAAGTTGTCTAGAAAGCTAATTAGGCTTTCAACTTTAAATTCCTGGCAATATTTCTTTATTCTATTAATCTCTTTTGGTCTTGTGTAGCATTTTGGTTGAAGATGACCTGCAATAAACACACAGGTCGCCAGTTTGATCTCGTGCTCCAGGTTCACTAAGTCTCCCATCCTTCGAGGATCGGCGAATTTATGCTAAACTTATCTGGAAGAATAGCAACTCTGAACTAATATATCGGTAGGCCACCACAAGTAATTGTATAGGCCAGATATAAACTCATTCACCTCTAACGGTGTGTAATGAAGTCGAATACCTGGCGCATTCCTAAGAGACGGATCAACCCGAGAGCTTTATTAATCTCATTACGATTTTCGGGGACATGTAGGTCGAAATGGCTAAAGGTACCGTTTAATACACATTAGATCGGTTTCTGCTTTGATCCCACACCCCAGGCTCACCTAGCCTTCTGTCCCTCCCAAGTCGCCAAACTAAAACAAAAGACAATAGTTAGGAGCATAACAACGCTGAATGAATACATTGGTTGCCCCGCCGCAAGCCACTTGATAGGTCAGTTATGCTTTCAGTCACCTTTACGTTGCCATGAGTGGAGGCGAATTTATCGTTCTTCTTTCTAGTGGATAATTCTCTCTGTCGACCAAAAAACTACCACTGCAAGACTATCACAAGTCTAATTTGATTTGAGAAAGTAACTTTGTGTTAGTTCTTCTTCAGTCAGTGAAGCGAAAGGGTAATTAACGCTTCGCTGACAAGATTTAGGGTTGATATTAAAAGATTTTTTAGCTTGGCATCTTAGTTTGAACTTGTAGCTCGTTTTACCCTGATTTCTATTTCAACAGGCTAAGTTCAAATAGAGCTGATACACAGAAAAATTTATTCCCTAAAATGAAATATAATGTTACAAACGCGTAGGTATTCAACCATGTAGTACCTTTTATATACTGCCTATTCCATTTTTTTTCTCGTTACCCACCACAGACACCAGTGTTCCGGAGTTTTGCAAATATCTCAGCATCATCGTGGTTGTATTTCACCTAATACCCTGCCGTTAAAAAAAAGCAATAGGCAGTAAATGGCAAATACTACATTGCGATTTATGCCACAATTTCAATTTAACTGGGTTCAATGCTGATGTGTACTCTCCAGATTTATCCCGTTTACGGGTGAGTGCTGATAGCACCTATAAGTCAATAACAGTGTTGAGAGACTGGCGAAACGAGGAACCGGCATGGTGCAGTGATGAAAGCGTTAGCCACCGGAAAGCGAAAATAGGGCGTTTGTTCCCTATCGCAAACAACAGCGGTCCGGAGTTTTGCAAATATCTCAGCTTGGTCATGGTTGTATTGAACTATATATAAAATCTGGAAGATCCATGTGACGAAACCGAAATACTGTCCAGGAAAATTAATAAAGCCAGTTTTGCGCTGTTGATTATCCCAATATTATAAGCATCAGGAGTGGCTGCTGTAAAGGCCAGGCCCGTCAATTTTGCACTACTCTCGCCAAAAATATTTAGCTCCATTTTTCATAGTCTCATGAAAATCTGCAAGAGGATAGCTTGAATAGATTGGAATGAACGTCTATGGAGTGCACTTTTGATCTGCTGGTGACAGTGTTTCTATGATATCACGCAATAAAGCATGGAGGAATATTTTCCGGTTCAGATAGCACTTGAGGAAAGCAGCTCCATTTATGAGCTTCAAGAAAACGACCATGAGAAATGGTTTCATTTCTGATCTCTCATCCCAGGTTATCGAGAAATTTCGTCGAATGTCAGAGCTACATGTTACTGGGTTTGGACTTAACTAGGATGAACGGCTTAGTTACAGAAATGAACAGCAGTAAACAACTAGCTGTTAGAGCTTAAAAGGGTATCGAACACATAGTGAGGTGCCCGAAAAATGCTCGGCTTCGTAAAAATTTAGTTGTTGCTACCTACGAGATCAAGGAAGGATCAGCGTTACAAAAGTAGCTATGTGGAAGATAAGGTTTTACCCCACAGTATTAAGTAAACGATAGAAAGGATCAGAATTCTTGATTTGCACCCAAGATCAAAGACCAACGGTGTATTGCTCGTCATGACGGCGATAACTACGCAGGTCGAAGGCGTGGTGAGCTCAACGACTACTGCAATATTGCTTACTAGACCCCTATCATTAATTGATTCAAAGGTTCCCTATAAATACGGCTACCGCAATTCTTACAATGGAAATGTTTGTCTTTCTATGAGGAGACGTATGTTAGCCTAGTAGTTAAAGATGCCTTGCAATACATACCTTCTTTAGTACGTCCTCGTCCCCAGCGCTCACCAAGTTTTTCATCGCTTCTGGAGCAGACTTGTCTGGCAGTATAGTAGCACCGACTTAATACATCAGTAGACCATCTTCAAAATTCATGGTGGAGTTAACATATGCATTCGATCACCTCTAGAGATGCTTGATTAAGCTTTTCCGAGAGGCTGACTAGAAGTAATTCTTCAGTGATTGGTCAACATTGAACGCCTTTTCCCTTGTGTGTTATCTTCATATTAACAGAAAAAAATATGCTGGAAGCGCGTTTCTTCAAGTTAGAATGATCTTTCTATACTTTGTCTTTTTGGCTCTCTGCTGGCAAAAGAATCAGGTATTAAAACGACTATCGTTATCTTATCATATTTTCACTCCATTTTGAGTTATCGGATCAATAAGGGACAAATGACGGCGTCTTGCTACCACGAGTCGTTTTAGCCGTAATGTAGCATTTCGATTAGACGAGCGATGATCGTGCCTGGTCGTAATCATGTCCTTTGCACACAAATGCATAAAAAATCCTTTGTGTGCTTTTTTTTTCTACCATGTTCTTGCGATATGATGACGAAAACATCGTCAGTGAAAACTAGCTCAGAGACATAGGTCAACTTCTAGACGAACGCTGTTTACCTCGGCCCAAGCTCGTGATTTCAGGGCTTTCCGTGACTCTATCACTACATTGCTTCCCTTTGGCCCACGTAGCCGCCTTTCTGATTCACTTACGTTCATTTCCCCTTGTAATTGTTGAAGGCGAAATTCCACATTGCAAAAGTATCCCTGGCTTCAAACCACTAGGTGTCACTTCATTTCCCGATTAGTGCTTCTATTTATCACTTCTTTTTTGTCAACGTATCTAACTTTATTCGTTCTTCCGTTCTCGACATTTCCTCTTTCTTGATTTCGTCCGTCCGTATTTTTTCTGTTTATCTCATTTTTGTCTGTTACTGCGATTTCGCTAAACTTTAAACAATACGAGTGATCGAGTTCATAGCGAAGTGAAATGATTCCTAGTACGTGGTGCCACCAATTCACCTTATGAATCAATTATTGATAAGATTATTGCTCAATACGTTTCAATCCACCTTCCGACTTCGGATTGCCTACCATAATTCGCCAGATATGCGCTCAAATTTTAAATAACAGTAATTAGACGGCAGTAAAATGTGAGTATAAAAGAACAGAATGTTACCAGAATTTTTTGAACTATGATCGGACGTCCCACGGATCTCCCTCATATGAGGGATCTCGAGCCGGTTAGTCGCAAGGCTACGTGGCGCGTCCGCAGGTGGCGGATAGAGACTTAATCGCGGACCAAAAGCGACCTTTGCTTCCCTGACAAGCAGGTGGATCCAGGGATGGGATCGGACGTCATCATCTGTATCACCTGTGCCAGTTGTTATTTGATTATTGATTGGGTGACTCGATCAAAGAACGCTAAGATTCATGGGCTCTAGAAAGTTAGAATTTAATCGTTGTAGAGCCGCTTCGTTCATCTATGAAAGATAATGGATGAAGCCATTAAAGTTGATCAATCCCTGAGTGATAGAGGTGTTATAATGCATATAAAGTCTATACAATCACTTAATGGTGGCCTACCGTTGTATTGGGTCGTGTATTGCTCCACCTGAACTATTATGATAAGGCGAGGTTGGTTTAAAAAAATAGTTTCATTAAGTTAACTCTTCGTCTTCGATTTTTCTCCAATTTTTCTACTTTGAAGGAATGGAGGGCTAAGTGAGCTTCAACGCGGAACTGGAATAAGGACCACGAGTGTTGCGGGGCACCTATAACCACTACACCACACTCCTCCATTCTCATTTGTGTAATGAAGTTAATTGCTGAGCAAATCAAAAAGAAATCAACGAATTCCCCCATTCGTCTTTCTTGAGCGTCTGACCTATGTGCGGATTGCGCTCGATTAAGGAGAACCGGAGCACTATCATATTTTTTCGAAAGAGGTATTTCATTGTCACTGTTCTGGAAAACATAGTAACCAACGGTATTTTGACAAGATCGTCTACTCTGACATACATCTAATCTTACTCGACTTGTAAAAATGTTTGCTCGCTTCCAATTTTCTTTCATGAATTGATCTTATCTATGGGTATAAAGGATAAAGGATAAAGCTTTGCGTTGATTAATGCCTGAGGAATAAGCCATGCATTGCATTTGATCCAGAATCGCTCAAGGTGATTCAACTAATGTATGTAAACAGCAACTTGCTTTGGCAAGCATATATCAGCAGTAGTTCCCAAGACCGACTTTCGGTTAAAAACCTCGGCATCAATCAGAAAAATCACTGTTTTCTTCAAAAGCACACACGAGGCTGTCACTATACTCATTGTTGGTAAGACAAACTGGCTTTTCAACAGATTTTGACTTCTCTAGAGTCTGGAAAGAAGGTCAAGTTAACATCAAATTAGTCAGCTGAACATCTCCGTAACCTCAACAAAAGACCATAACACCTAATTTTTAATCGCCTTAGATATAAAGCAGTTTCTTCACGAACTCACCGTTTTCTATGAGTCTTAAACTAAGTATTCCACGTGGAGACCAACCATGTGAAGCTCACCCACATGGAGGAGTGATGAGCCACTATGACGTTAAAATATCGGTCTCAAATATTGTGTGAGACCTCACGTGATAGTGACGCATTCCTTAGTATTGTTCAGAGCTCTTGGAATTTATCTAGGATGCCTCGAGGGTTCTACACACCTACCTAAGTTCTAGGTTCATGCACGCGGATAGTTACTTACATTTGGCCAATATAATCGCTTTCGTATGCGAAACTAACTTTACTTTTTACTTCTGTTTAGCAAACACGAAGTGTTATTTTATTTCTTTATTTACGTACAAGCTAACGTTTCGGCGGATTTCGCCTTCCTCACAGCCTGGAAAGGTCACGTTGACTGCAATCAACATTGCCAAACACCTCCATAACCAAACAGAGAAAATGCTATACCAAAATTTCAATCACTCAATCACACTGAACGCAGAGTCTTTGCATACTCACCGCTTTCTCTGAGCCACCGAGTAATCTAAGACGCCAGCTACTTCGTAACCGCCTATACGACCGTCTATGTGCAACACAAAATTGCATAATTTACCCCAATGGTAGAGACGGTGATTGCATGAGTTCGGGTACAGTCTATTTGATCTCTTGTAAAGTGTGCGGAGACGAATACGTTGGCGAAACGGGTAGACCACTCTGCATCCGTATAAAAGAACACCTAGCTGGCAAACGTAAACCAAATACGCCACTAGGCACGCATAGGATGCAAAGACATAACGGAGAAGATTTTGAAGTAGAGGTACGATCCTCGCGCAAGAATCGAGGACACAAGCCCGTAAAACTCTCGAGGCATTCTGGATTAATTTCAAGAATCCGAAAATGAACCGCATGGAGGAATGCCTCATTATCACGCGTGATATTGGGCAGTATATAAGACTGCTATTTTGATGGGACAGGCACATTACGTTTCCATGTGAACACTGCGCGGTTGGTCTCCACGTGACATAGTTAGTGGAAGACTCAAAGAAAGCGGTGAGTGTGCGAAGACCCTGTGTTCAATGTGATTGATATTTCGGTCTAGCATTTTCTCTGTTTGGTTATGGAGGTGTTTGGCCATGTAAATTGCAGTCAACGTGACCTTTCCAGGCTCTGAGGAAGGCGAAAGCCGCCGAAACGTCAGCTTGTACGTAAATAAAAAAATAAAATAACACCTCGTGTTTGCTAAACAGAAGTAAAAAAAATTATTGCATTAATGCCGAGGTTAATAGAAAGTCGGACGTGGGAGTTAGCCTTACTTTATTGATAAAATTCGACGACCTTGCGAGTAAGCGCCTTCAAGAAGGTATATAAACACCTCTAATGAAGATAAAACGAGTCACAGTAGGGTAAATTAATTAATTTGCTGGTTTAAAACTAATTAAAAAATTAATTTAATAAATTATAATTGCTAGAAAAGTCAAGGCTACCGTGTAGGAGGCATGATTCTCACGGATGAGGAGGACTCGTCATTAGAAATGGATCCAAGTTTCTCATCAGCGCAACCCATTTCTAAGGTAACCTGGCGTAGGATCGTATGTAGCTTACATAAACTTTGAGACACACTCTCTAACAAAGCTAGACTTGAAACACAAACTGTGAATAAACAACAGTAAGCAGTAGCATCATCATTAACACAGTTTCCTAAACCGTTCATTAAACAGCGAGACCCAGGAGTGAATTTGGCATCAAATTTCAGATATTTGCTCTGAACCGCATAGGGGGATAAAAGATAAAAGGATGAAGCTCTCGGCGTTGATCAATCCCTGAGGGATGCGCCATGCATTCGTCTTCGTTAAGCATCGTTGGAGGTGATTGAATGCATATCTGGCCTTTACAATGACTCGCGGTGGCCGGCCGATGTATCGACCCAGTGCTGTTATCCTCCCAGACAAGTCTGGTACCAATTTGCCGACCCAGGAGGGATGGAAGGCTTGGTGAGCCATGGGCGCATTTCACGTGTGCGCCGCAGTGGCGCCTCCAACCACTGCGCCACACGCGCATAGGGGGATATGGACAAATACGAGTTATTGGTCGAACAGTTAGGGAATATAACATTTACCCGAGAGAAATCGAAAGAAAGCTGGCTTCCACTTCTTAAAGTTCAAATTAACCAATTCGAGAACGGCTACATCATTAAATGGTGCCAAAGGCCAAGTAGTAAAAACATGCTGGTTCATTGCCTCTTCCTTCACCCTTCATGCGCTAAGCAGCTCATGCGAAAAGCATCTGTCGAACAGCCATCAGCGTGTCCACAGGAACAGAGCGGAAGAAAGAATCCCGGAAACGTGCGTGGCAAATGGCCATTTCTAATGGCTGGAAAACTCTAGCTCCTCGTGTTAGGCGTAGAAGAAAAACCACCCTTCTAAGCGACAGTTTTAAGGACAATGAGATCCCGTCTATCCTACCCTTTATTTCTAATTAAATAAGTATAGCTATAAAACGTTGCTTAAGAAGACCGGTCAAACAAATTCGACAACAGTAGGTGAAATATCACGCAATCGCCTCTATAACCGTCTATGCATAACACAAAATTGCAAAATTTACTCTAACGCTAGAAACGATGATTGCATGAGTTTAGGTGCGGTGTATCTAATCTCTTGTAAAACATGCGGGATCGAATACACTAGCGAAACGGATGGACTATCCGCGTTAGTATAAAAAAGACAACTAGTCCGTAAACTTAAAATTAATCCAAATACTCCACTAGGAGCGCATAGGTCACAGGCACATAACGGAGGAAGATTTTGTATTGGAAGTCACTATCTTCCCACAGGAATCTAAAACTTCAGTGTGTAAAACCATTGATGCACATTAGATATATTCCAGGAATGTAAAAATGAATCGCATGAACGGCAAAGAGGAATGCTTCGTAATCACGCAAGATGTAATGCAGTATTTTAGACCGTTGTTTTACTGTGAGGGAGGCACATTATGCTTAAATGTGACACTGCGGTGGGTCTCCACTTGGAATAGCCAACGGAAGACTATGGAAGACTCACTGAGAGTGGTAATCGTGCTAGGAAGTTGCTTGATATCCAATTCTATTGAAAATTAGGTATTGTCGTTTTTCTATTGGAGTTATTGCGGTGTTTAGCTGATTCGGTTGCGATTAATTTGACCTTCTCATGCTCGGAAGAATAAATAGGCCGAAACTTGTTTTGTCAATAACGAGTGAAGTAAGAAATCGTCCTGCTCATCAAGAAAACAGTGAATTCATGTCAGTATAGCAACTTTTTATTTACTATTTACTTATTACAATTCTTCAGGCTAGGATACTATGTGAGATTCAACTGCAATGATGTTAAGATATTTTCAAAACTCCAGACCGCAAGTGTGGAGTTGTGTGCAGTGGAGATCGATGACGCGGCTACCCTTTCAGCGGGCTAAGACGTTCACGACGACAACATGCGGTTTCGTCGTTTCCACCCATCAACGGATGAATGCTGCTGGTACTAATAGAAAGAAAATAAGCTGACAGAAAGGCGAAACAAACACGCATGGTGTGGTGGTGAACACGTTAGCACCCGGGATGAGTAATAGCGTGTTTTATCCTCACAGCAGAAAACCGTGGTCCGTGTTTTTCAAATATCTCAGCATCATAATAGTTGAATTTCATATATAAGAGAAGCGTTTTTTTGCAGTGGTTGACAAATCTAATGCAAAGTTACATACCCAGAAAAGGTAGTGGGTTTGGTTATTCCAAGATGTAGAAACCGAAGTGAAGATTTCATCTGCATTGAAAGTTGCCCCTAACCAATGGCCTCTACCGATATTTCTTCACCTACCTCTACATCTTCAACTCCGTTAATGGCTAAGTAACTTTAACGGTTCCCAATGATGCCTCCACCAGCTCCTGTCGCGCAATAAAGGTGACCACCGTAGGTTGCACCTGAGAACCTCGTCTTTTTCGTGAATGTCGTTGAATGCTGGTTGATTAGATTCTCCCAGGAATTCTGGGCTTTTTGTTGCTAAAACATTCTTAGGTTATTAGATCAGGCAGTCGCCGTCACTTGTGAATTGAACACAGCTCTTCCAAGACTAGTCCTGAAGCAACCTCGACTGAATAGAACACTTGCTTAGCTAAGAGCGGAGTCAAATGTGTGTATCACTGAACGACATTTCCAATCATTGCGCTTGTTGCGTTTTCCAGAATAAAGCTAACGAATTTTATTCATCGTCGTCACACTTGTGATTTAACAACGTAGACCTTTTCACAGCGATCCTAATCGTCAAAATTTGTCTCACAAAGTTGCCGTTAATAAAAAAAATAAAAACAAATTTTTAAAAAATCTGACTTGTGGATCTTAGGATGTGTTTCTTTAAACCATCTCTAAAAATCCATAGTGTGAAGGCGAAGGACCAAACTGGATGATTCTTCGATTACAGAGACTACCTCGTTCATGTACCTTAAGTGGTCAATTCGAATCAGCTGTCTTCCCATCACTCTGTTACGCGGTACAAACGTGGCCTGATACTTCACCTACGTCAAGAAGTCTGCGCATCATACCCAGAGCGATTGAGCGATGTCTTCTGAAATATATCCACCACTCACAATGTTTAACCGGAATGCGAAGTTCACATATTCAATACCTATTCTATCTTCGGGATTTAGGAGAATATACGTCAATGGCGTGTGTGTGGCACAATGGTCGCAGCTGCCTTGCAACACACGTGGAATCAATCTCCGCGTCCACGGCCGACCAAGCCTTCCATCATTCCTGGGTCGGCAAATTGATACCAAACTTGTCTCGGAGGATAGCGGCATTGGCTTGATACATCGGTGGACCACCGCGAGTCTTTGTAGAGGCCCGATATGTATCTAATCACCTCCAAACAATGTTTGATGAAGTAGAATGCATGGTGCATCCCACAGACATTGATCAACGCCGAGAGCTTTATCCTTTTATCCTTTTATACGTCAGTAGTGAAACATAGATTGGTTTGTCATATAATGAGAAAAAAGACGACATGTGGAGGAAAAGAACTGCGCAATGGATTCCAAGAGCATGTAGTCCCCTTAATCGACCGCCTACACGTTTTGCGGAAGTTTTCGTAACTAGTCAATCAGCTGTACCACCAGCTGCAGCTGCTTTGTGGACCAGTGTGCGTAAATACACATCATATAGCTTCTTATTATATCATTCTCACTATTTTTCCTCCAATTATTGTCGAATGGCGCTTATGGATTTCCAAAAAGTAGGCAGAGTCATCCGAACTGAGAATGAATTAAATGCTTCCATTCCGAAACCAAACTAAAACTTAACTTGGTGACTAATGGTATCTTAGATTTACGCTTTGATCTGGGAAAGATTCATTTTTATTCTATGTGAATACATCCACATAAACGTACATCCACATAAAGGATAAAAGGATAAAACTCTCGGCGTTGGTCAATCCTTGAGGGATGCGCCATGCATTCGACTTCATTAAGTATCGTTAGAGGTGATTGAGTGCATGTCTGACCTTAAAATGACTCATGGTGGCCTACCGATGTATCGAGCCAGTGCTGCTATCCTTCCAAACAAGTCTGGTACCAATTTGCCGACCCCGGAGGGACGGAAAGTTTGGTAGGCCATGGGCGCGGAGATCGATTCCCCGTGTGCCGCAGTGGCACCTCCAACCACTGTGCCACATGCGGCCTATACACCCACATATATTCTTAGTATCCATATACAACCTGTCTTACTCTCTGAAAAGTGTAGACAACAAAGAATAGTGAGTGCTTTGCGCACTGATTTTCCATTAAGATTTTGGAGTATTTACAAAATACGGTCTTATGACAAAAAAATTTTCTCCTAGACCTTGAAGAAGGTGAAATTATTGAAACCTAGCTGTTTGCACATCGAAAAGAACTATGAATATATGAATGCTAGGCTTATCCTAAAAGAGCCCTCTTACTGCGACCGTGAATCTCCTGTTAACTCAAGAAGTGATTCATTAAGAACCAGCTATTGGTATGTGAATGCCAGACATCACGGCTGTTCTGGAAGAACCCTTGTCGTGTTACAGTAAATCTCGCTACGATCCACGGGAGCTGCTATATTAGCCTTCCTCGGGTCCATGACCCAACGATCGACGCAAGTGTCTTGGGTGACAGACGACCTGAATGCTCTAGCACTGCTATGCATCCCAGTGGATAACCTTCTGTTTGACTAATAAAATAATAGTTAAATGGGAATTATACTAAATTTGTGAACTTAAGCCATTCATCATGTATTTACGTATTCAATTACATTGTATTTCATTTTGTCATATTCGAAAAATTCGCTATAGTCTGAATAAAACTAGGCCTAAAAATAGTCGTGTCATACGTAAGGCATGTTATTGATGGCGGCCAGCTGCTCATGCAATAAATTTTTCGTCGTTTGTTGTTTGCTCACCTAGAAAGCCTAAGCCTCTAGCAACAAATCTTTCATATATGATTGGTGGAGCCCCGCAACGCACATGTGGAATCGATATCCCATCTTCAGGATCTAGGAGAACATACGTCAAGAAGTCTGCGCATCATACCCAAGGCGCTTGAATGATGTCTTCTGAAATATATCCACCACTCGCAATGTTTAACCAGAATGCGCGAAGTTCATATATTCAATACCTATCCTATCTTCAGGATCTAGGCCAATATACGCCAGTGGAGCACGTGTGGCGTAGTGGTCGGAGCTGCCTTGCAACACACGTGGAATCGATCCCGGCGCCCACGGCCAACGAAGCCTTTCATCACTCCGAGGTTGGAAAATTGGTACCAGATTTGTCTGGATGGATAGCAGCATTGGCTCGATAGATCGGTAAAGCACCGCAAGTCATTGTAGAGGCCAAATATGCATTCAACCACCTCCAGACGATGCTTAATGAAGTCGAATGCATGGCGCATCCGTCAGCGATTGATCAACGCCGAGCGCTTCATCCTTTATCCTTGTAATCTGATGCGGACGTCGAGTTCTGCTGTTATAATCGAATAAATAGCGGACCGATGACAACAGCACGGTTTCTGCCATGTAACTTGACACTCGGATATAAACTGCCTGTCGCCAGTTTCTAAGAATGGTACCAAAAACAGATGATTATTAATTGTAATAAGGAAAAGAAACGAAGCGCATGGCGTCGACTAATCCATGACAGATGCGTCATGCATTCGACTCCATACGTAGCATTGTGGAGGTAATTGAATGTATATCAGGCCTATAAAACTACAAAATGCCTTAAGCCGGTCTACCGATCTGTAAATTTAGCCTTTTTATTTTGACCCCTCAACAAAAAGTTTGGTATTAATCCATCAATCCATGAAGAATAGAAGAATTGGTGGGCCTGGGCTGTGGAATCAAATCAGTGACTGACCCTGTATGTATTGCAAAGCATATCTAACCACTGTGCTACGCATGATTCTTCATTCTGATACCAGCATTTGAACATCAAATATTAGCGATTATATAATGGTGCTTGTAATTTACAATGCCACTACAAACTTTGCGTAAATCTGTTAGTCGAAGAATACCGTGTATTTAGTAAGAACTGTGTGCGTAAAAGTAAACGAAAAATGGTCCTGAAGCCCTTTAGTAAAGCTTCGAAACCCTTTAGTAAAGCACTTTAGCTTGCCAGTATTCTTCGGCAGTGTAACTGTTTAAGCCTAGTTGTATTTAACTATGGGCGAGATTATGCTTGCGGTGATAAAAACATAGTGGAGACCAAACAATACTGTAGCTCTCAAAGTTATTTGGTAATATGAATCAAAATCTATACTAACAATAACAATACTACACCATTTTTATAGTTACGGCTTTGCTAATCACCTAGTTGCAAGAGAGAGAACCAGTAGTCTTTATTTGTCCCTGATGCGTGCCAGAATTTTCCAGCGGATTTTGCTGACAAACAATACGAAAAGCACTTTGCTAGAACAATTATCGACGAGAGAACACTCATGGATAGCGTCCTCTGATATGTTGTTTTGAGTATGTCTGTGGGAAAGTCCTCGGGATCTACTCTAGTGGATGTTTTTGGGTCTATTTGTTCTAACATTTGAAAGAGCGCGCAAGTCACTTCGGCACAAGAAAGGTAGCGGTCCCATTCTTGTGAACCTCCCAGCTCCTAAGGAAAGTTCATAATTACTTGTGATTCACTTCTCATTCCTAATCACCGCTTTCCGATCCTACTAAATCCGCTTTCTTCTGACGGGAAGTACTTTTTCAGTCAATTTTGATCTTAACGTCTTGTCACAACTAATTATCTCTGGAATCCCCAGAAGAACAAAAAGGAAAGAATGACATTTAATATTAACTGAAATGACTTCAAATTGCCATTACATGGATAGTTCCCTCTATGACAAACATTACCATTAAGAGAAATAATCTTAAGAGAATAAGCAGTAAAAGAAGAATAAGTTTGAAATTGATGCATTTGAAGAGCAATCTAAACGTAAACTGTCGGGCGAAATACTTTCGTTTCAATCAATAAGTGCACTTCACACATGTCCTTAATTTTAGTCGTGAGTGCTTTAAGGATCCTGAAAATCGGTTAGGAATAACTTAAAAACATTTCCAAAAGCAAATACTTCTTATTATATCTAGTTCTACATTGTCTGCTATCTTATTTGAGCTTTGTTTTAATCATCTTTTTTCTACACTGCCTTCCATCTCATTAAGCTTTGTTTCACTTTCCTCTTAATGCTGTTTATCCGCCAATAGTCTTCCTGACTATAAGGTAGTTTCTTGGCCTGCAACGTGTCTTTTTTAGAAGCGGTGACAAATACGGCACTTATTTCGAATAATGCAAAAGTTCTCTTCAAGAATGCGCCATTTCCCTTAGTTCTTTTCAGACTCCTCACTAAGGGTTTCCTCGGCGAGGTACCGCTTCACCGTGGAGAAGCTCCGCTTTTCCAAATTTCGAACCACGATTTATTACAAGAGATTCACCATCCGATAATTTTAATAAGAGATTCAATGTTTACATAAAGTTTACCGCTTCACCGTGGAGAAGCTCCGCTTTTCCGGATTTCGAACCACGATTTATTACAAGAGATTCACCATCCGATAATTTTAATAAGAGATTCAATGTTTACATCCGAAAGTTAAGTATAGGGTAGATATGTTAGGAACCGTAGACACCTTGCAGGGAACCTGGTCAATAAGTGAAGTTTTTCTCCACTCCGTAAGAGCCGGCGACTGCTCTTGCTTATGAAATGGAACGAACTGGCACGGCTTTATAGAGACTTTTAAAAAAAGGCAGTAAATGTCCATCGGAAACTGCCTTGAGGCTTATATGACCGATCATGAGAACGCGCGATTAAGTCAGTGTTGTGTGAGTGGCAGTTTATCAGCTCAGGAAACTAAGAAAATAAATATGTTTGTTAGACGCTTCAAAAACACATTGAAACATCGCCTTGTAAGACTGGAAAAGTGTTGTAAAACCTATGAACTACCCTTGGGCCTCCGTGTTTACAAATCTAAATATCATTTCTAATCCGTCGATTATAGTAGGTTTAGTACGCTAGGTATTATTCACGTATTGGCGTAGCTTCCTTCAAGCAGCTATTTATATCACAATATATTTTTAAAGCAACATTTGAAAGTCTTTCCACGTTTTAAACTTTTCCTTCAATACCTCTGGGGTTTAAAACAGTCATCGACCAGTTCTTGAACAGTTCCAAGCGATGCGACAGTATTTGCCGAAATCTTGTGAGGAATTTATCTATGTCACCTGTAACCAAATCGCCTAGCCCAAGGTGGCATCTGCTGAAACCGAACTACCACCCAACGAGTGCTGCAGTAGTTCTCAATAGACCCTGCTTTCAAAATTGAGAACAACACACTTTACTTATAAGTTTGTTCATTTCTTATTGGCTTGGTAGCCATCACTAGTTCCTAGGGCCTTTAGTTGTGTTTCTATATGGCAATGCCGCCTTAAGCTTCGGTAGCGCTGTAGGGTGGAATGCACCTATAAACAGCATAATAGTTTGATATTCAAAATCTTGGCGCAGTGGTCGGAGGCGCCCTACAACACACACCTTGGAATCGATCCCGGCGTCCATGGTCTACCAAGCCTTCCACCCTCCGAGGTCGACAAATTGCTACCAAACTTGCCATGGAAGATAGCAGCACTAGCTCGATGCAGCAGCCCGCCGCGAGTCATTGCATAGGCCAGATTTGCATTCAATCACCTCCAAACGATGTTTAATGAAGTCGAATGCATAGCGCATCCCTCACGGATTGATCATCGCCGAGGCCTTTATCCTTCATCCTTTTATCCAAGACCTCAGTTCAGTTGTGACGTAGTGGTAAGGTAGTTTGGACGGGTACAGAGAAGATATGGAGTGGCTAAGGCGTTATTGAAGAGGATATAGTAAAGTAGCCGAAGCTGTTTAGCATTTTTAATGAAGTACAGAACCATGTGTGTGTTTTAGTTTATAAATTGTCTTATACTTATACTTTTGAAATTCTTATCTTTTAACTAGTACAGTAAAAAGAGACTTAACCTCTGTGATTGCTTATTCAAGTTCATCGAATCCCTAGTATTTCTTATATCCATGCCTATTCTATCAATACGGAACTTTGATGCAATATAGAACATTCAGACATGTCACGAGCGAGCTGAAGGCGATTAACACGATGAACGTGCAATTTATCACATCTCACCTCCTCATGTGCTCCATCCATTCCTGATCCTCACATAACTTCCTTGTCATGCTTCTAATCCTTTCAAATTCCTCTTTGTACGGTGATTGATTCGTTAAGTGAAATGTAACGGAATGTTGTCCAATAGCTTGTCGTGAATCACAATAATCGAAAGCACACTTTATGTTTATTAGCAGAGCTTCTTTTTTGAAGTGAAAATTCTTTTCGCTAGCAGCACTGTTTTACTTCTACTTTTTTTATACGACCCTTCTTCACGTCTACTGTGCCGATCCCAGCATTTCTCACATTCAATTCGCTTACTCGCGTCCATCATCCACGATGATCTTCCAACTTTACATGTGACTTCGGCTACTGCTTGAGGATTTTCATTTAATCTGGATTGTCGTAGAATGCTGGTCGAGTACATTCTCCCTAGAGTCGTAAATTGGTTTGCAGAGGGGGTCAATTTTCTCTTGGGCAAGTTCGGTGCCAGTTCCACGTCGCGGCAGGAACGAGAGCCTTGGTGAGCCTGGGGCGGAATTGAACGACCACCGTGCCGGTGATGGTGGGAATCACTGCCATTGTGCTATCCGCTTCTTTTGCTTTTAGTGGGAGCCTAAAATACAGCATTCTTTTGCATTTACGGCTTAAGCAACCAGCTAATTTAAAAGATTGTTTTCCCTGGTTGCTTTTGTTGATTGCTGAGTTATTTTTATTGGAATCAAGAAGCTCTCTATATTTGTCCCATCACGTGCACAAATTATCTAGTGGTCTTTGTATCTGGCACAAAATACATCACAATTATCATGTTATTCATTTGGAATCGTTTTAGTTGAAAGCTTGATTATCGTGTGGCCTTTCTTTTATAATTTAAAGTCTCACACAACTATGCCGTTAGTGTAACTTTCTCAGAATATCCCATTTCACCCACGTGAGGCAGGAATTCAGAGGCATCACTAATCGCGTCCAACTGATTCTCAGCATTTTCACGTACGCAACAGTTGTCGTTGACGTAGAATGGAGCTTTGAATTTTTATTCTCACCTTTGTGATACTGGCATCACCGTTTCGATAACAGAACACTAACCACAGTAACTTCCACGACCGACGCAAAGTTGTGTTCATTGTGGTTGAAATCTTGGTTTAGCGTTTTCTTTGTTTGGTTATGGAGGCGTTTGACCGAGTAGATTGCTGTCAACTTGACCTTTCCAGGCTCTGAAGAAGGCGAAGTTCGCCGAAACGTCAGCTTATTTGTGAATAAAGAATAATAATAACACCTCGCGTTTGCTCAACAAGAATACAAAGAATTACTAACCATAGTCATTCTGCTTCTGTTGCGTTCCGGTTTTTAGTTCTTTTCTTAAGGCAGAAAGAACCATGGTCAAGTGCTGTTTGTCTTCTTAACACATTTTGGAACCATTAAGATGCTCACTTTGTTATGCATGGATAGAGAAACACAAACGAATTTGTTTCTCGTGAACGTCGTTCTATTCAGGCGCAGCCGTAGATCTACCTTTCCACCAGAATCGCCTATATATGAGATTGGTCAACATTTTTTTCGCCTAGTTTGTCGTTATGAAAATGTTATCATCAGCGATAAAAAGGTTTCAGGGTCGCTCGACTCTCATTTGCATCCTATCTCATCCTAGTCTTCGAATGACGTTCTCAAGTTACGCTGATTAGTTCTGACCAGATAGTAATTGGTTCCTCTGTCTGTCTTCCTCTCTTTCTCTCCCTCTATCCCTAACAATTTATATCGCCTGCCATCAAATGCATTGTGGGTTCTAGGGCTTCTTCATTCGTTTCGTTAGTTTACACACATCAGCCATGTAGATCTTCGGATTCATATTTGGGTTCGGCTGCTAATTAAAAAGATGTTATCTTCCTCATGAATGTCGCTGAATCCTGATTG
Organism: Angiostrongylus cantonensis; assembly: GCA_009735665.1. Classification (NCBI taxonomy): domain Eukaryota; kingdom Metazoa; phylum Nematoda; class Chromadorea; order Rhabditida; family Metastrongylidae; genus Angiostrongylus; species Angiostrongylus cantonensis. The sequence goes on from MQTX01000095.1 coordinate 414,473, forward strand.
AGATGATCCTTCATGAACAACAGGGACAGCTCTGTTAGTGCATTCCCAGATCATTAACACAGGCAGTGGCCTGTATATGTGGAACTTTTCTGAGACAAATGTGGAATGAATTTGTTGACCCTAAAGCTGTAAGGAGCCTAGTTGGCATTTGATGGATTTCAAACAGTGGCTGTAGTGCGTTTGTTACACGACGTCTCTCCACATAGTTAAATTTTTGTTTTGTACCACTGCATAACATCCTCTTCCAAAGCTTAATAAATATCTTGCATACGTTTTTCGTTCTTTCGCAATAAGTCATTTAGAGAAAGGTTTTTATCAAAGATGTCTTTTTATACGCTAATTGTCCTTATTCGAACAATGGATAGCTGTTTTTTTAGCCCGTTGCTAAATGGAATCGCACTGCGAATGGGAATGGTGTTGTTACGGAGGTATCAAGTTCCGTTCCGACACTTATTGGAAAGAATGGGATCGTTCTTTCCAGGCTTCCTGAGATTTTTCTTGACTACCTCCGTTTACAGTTTTTCTGTAAAAGTGAATTTCCATAGAAAAGTGCGCTGTGAACACACCCGAAAATCCCTTCCAATTCTTGACTTAATTTTCCTATAGAAGGTCACTGAAAATTATAGCAGTTGGTCTAACTTGGGCGTTGTGGGTAGAACATGGCCGAAGTGAGGTAACAATACTTCGCGTGAGAAAATGAAATAGACAACTCATGGGTGTCCGAAAAGCTTTAGTCATTGATGTTTTATAATGAGATTTCTTCTACATAAATAACCAGAGTCTTCGCATTGAATTGGCTTATGGCGGTCATACTGAAGCGCGTAGAGTGCAGTGGATTGAGAAGCTGACAATATCCTCATGGTTGTTGGTTCAATATGGTTCAATTAATCTCGCTCGGCAACCAAACCTCTCCATCCCTCTGCGTTCAAAATATTGGCACCACCTTTGTCTGGAAAAATAAAAACACTGACTTGATACATTGGTAGGCTATCGCAGCTGAATCTATACACCAGACATGCATGCAACCGTCTCTGTCATGCATGGTCATTGCCTCACGGATTGGTAAATATCGAAGGCCCAATCTTCTAATCTCTTTATCGTTTTTTGTCAGTATCTACAGGATGATCATGCAGGATTTCCCATGACGTTCTATCTCAATGAGAACGTGAAAGCAAGCGTCTGAAAAAAGCTCTATTCTTGTATTTAAGGATAACACAAAGTAGTCCATGTGGGATTTTTGCACAGGTATTTTTTTAATTTGGAGCCAAAAAGCCTTTCAAATTCTAAAATTTGGTCGCTTTTCCACGGTTATATCCCATTTCGTCGAATACAAGGGGTGCTCATGTGGTGGTGCTGGTCAAATGGATTCTTCTGTTCTTCTGCAAGTTTTTTTTACAACAAGAAAAAGATAAATAAAAGATAAAACTCTCGGCATTGATCAATTCGTAGAAGATGCGCCATACATTCAGCTTCATTAAATATCGTTGGAGGTGATTTAATGCATATCTGGCCTTTACAATGACTCGCGGTCGCCTACCGGTGTATCGCGCTAGTACTGCTATCCCCTGAGATGAGTCTGGTACCAATTTTCCGACTTCGTAGGAATGGAAGGCTTTGTGGGCCATGGGCGCAGGAATCGATTCCACGTGCGTGTAGCAGTAGCGCCTCCAACCACTGCGCCACACCTTACCTTAGTACTAAACAGTTATTACTACTTGTAATGCTATGGTTTAATAATTTACTGCCTTTTCTTCCTTATTGCTTTCATGTGTTCCAAGAATGTCTTCATTTTTCAACAGTTGACAAATTACGAATTCCGGCGGACGAGTTGCTCGATGACATTTTTTCCTGACACGGATGAGTTCTCCATCGCATTTGTTCTGTTATTTTGAGACATGTCGTGCTCCTACGACATTTTTACTCTATTTTAGACTGTAAGACATGCTGAAAGGCTGCTTTGTTTGAAGTCATAGATATAAAAAGGATAAAGCTCTCGGCGTTGATCAATCCCTGAGGGATGCGCCATGCATTCGACTTCATTAAGCATCGTTGGAGGTGATTGAATGCATATCTGGCCTTTACAATGACTCGCGGTGGCCGGCCAATGTATCGAGCCAGTGCTGCTATCCTCCCAGACAAGTCTGGTACCAATTTGCCGACCCCGGAGGGATGGAAGGCTTGGTGGGCCATGGGCGCATTTCACGTGCGCGCCGCAGTGGCGCCTCCAACCACTGCGCCACACGCGCCCAAAATCATAGATATATTAGGTTATTATTGCATGTGTAGTTTGTTCCTTCATACATCACCGACTGATTCGAATAGTTGCCAGTGAAGTAAAGTTATCCATCACTGTCATTGTTGAATTTCAAGTTTCTCTTTACTTCCTTGACACCAAGAGCATAATATTTTTTGCCTGGGGTTATCATAAAGGATACGACTGACTATTACATTGTAGGATATCTTTGTGTTATTCTACTTGACATCCACAACAGAAGACAGGCGGCTGCTGTCCAGTCAGCTGTAGCCATTTAGAACCGTGGTGAGGTGTGGCTCAGTCAACTTTTCATATTCCTGATTTTAAGTCGGCCTCTCTCTCTACTCTCTCTAAGTATGTGCTATACAATAAAGTATTCATTTCATACGATCGTATATTCGTCGCCAAACACTGTGCGCTTTATTTTGACTAAACACGTTCTGAATTTCTATAAAGGATAAAGCTCTCGCCCTTGATCAATTCCCGAGGAATGCGCTATGTATTCGACCTTATTAAGCATTTTTGGAGATAATTTAATGCATATCTAGTCTTTATAATGACTCGCGGTGGTCTACCGATGTATCGAGCCGGTGTTGCTATCCTCTCCGACAGGTCTGCTTCCAATTTGGCAACCACGGAGGGATGGAACACTTGGTGAGCCCCAGGACGTTAGATCGAACCCGTGTGTGTTGCTGAACGGCTCTAACCACTCTGCTACACGCGTTCGATTCTCCTATGCAAAATTAAACAAATTTTGCCTTTTTGAATTATTTTTTGAAACGTTTTAATTTTTTCATTTTATTTTACATTACCCGTCATCACATTTCCTGTGCGGCTCTCAGCACTTCTTGAATTGGTTCCTTTCGCTCGAATTTGTTATGTACAAAAGTCTTCGAACATTTCACGTGTTTTTTCGGTTGCTGCTTCTAATGTCAATACTGATCGAGTCCATGCTCCTTGCAATCTTGGATGTAGCCGAGCCAAGGCTTTTTCACGTGGAAAGGAGCACATCGTTGGTTAGGGGATGGAAGCAGTACCTTGTTTTCTGATAGACTGTGTCACTAACCACTACTCTATCCACACTCATTGT
>MQTX01000095.1:418129-467766 GCA_009735665.1 Angiostrongylus cantonensis
TTATTTAAATTTTGCTATAAAGTCTCCATTCTTCTCTACCATACTCCACAACTACGCAGTGGATTGTGCTAACTAGAGATATACTTGACACTTCACTTCACAGGTTGTGTAGGTCCCAGCATAATGTTCACTTTTCGAAAAGTTACTGGGTAGCCATTGCGGTTTCCTGGAATCCCGAAATCAGCCTGGCCATATTCTGTTCCAGGTCTTCACCACCACAGACAGTAGCAGCCCTTGTGAATCAAAAGGAGATTTACTTCCTTGCGACTTTATTGCCAAAACGGTGGTGAAACCTAGTATTGCTTTACTTTTAGCTAGGCTTCCTGATGGAAACGCCGGACTATTTCTCAACTTGGGAGACCCTGCCTGGGGAAGAATTTTCCGTTGTACATCACACCCGGTATCTAGGAACACCTCCCAACCACGATGAGGCGGTAAACCGTTGGGAGGCACTATATATACATAAGGGAAATCACAGTTAGGGCTTTCCGATGACAACATCGTACTTCTCTTCAGCTTGATTTTACTATCAGTTTCAGGAGACGTCTCCACCACTGAATGGTCTCTTTCTATACTCTATAGCGTCCTATATTGACCATGATGCGATAACGCATTGAGTGGGCTGCTATTATTATAATCTGTGCTATTATAATTGTTACTTTTCGCTGATTTTTTTTTTCGTTTCTTAGGTTATGATAAAACGGGAGTAATAGTACCAAACGACCAGTGTTTTTTAATCGACTCACAACCTTCACGACTACGACACGATTTGAGAACAGCTGACTCTTGTCGGCGAAAGATTCGTAGTTTTGGCCACTCATGCAGCTGACACGTCCTGAGTGAAATATGACCTCATTTCCGATGGCAACGCACTTGTTTCGTTGGCTCATCTTCACTATATTGCTCTTTTTTTATTTTTGCACCTTTTTTTCTCTGAAGCTTGCGAGTATTCGCCTATAAGTCTTGCATCAGATTAGTGACTGGCACTATATTCATATTTTTTATGATTACAGTCAATTCTGTCCAGAAAAAGCCAACCGACATTTTTTAATCAAATTCAGCGTTTCGACTTCCTACTAACTAGGAAAGGCTTGCTTTCCATTGCCTATTACCTGAATGATATTAAGGATAAAAGCTTCAGGCTTGATAATTCTGTTAGGAGTAGGCCATGTATTTAATCTCGTAAAGCTTAGTATAGGTAGTTAGATGCACACCTGAACTACTCAATGATTTAAGGAAGCTCATTGATATATACGGTCAACTTTTTTTTACTTCCAAATGAGTCTAGCACCAGTATGCTGACCCAGGAAGGTACAAGGTCTAGGTTTGCCCGAAACGGGGGAGCGAATCAAGGGTCACATACGTGTTGCATGGCACCTCTAACCACTACCTCATAGAGGTTTTATTTAGTTCTATGCTTGAACAAACAGTTACGAACTACTTGCTGTCACAGTAATCTGATATGGAAAATCTATTAAAATACTTCATTCTCGCGTATTCTGCTAGAGCCTTAGCAATTCCATGAAGAGTAATTTCATTTATATCGCCATTCTGCTTGTAACCGTCGTCCATGGATGTGATTGTGTTCGCATGAGAATTCGACTACAACTTGGGCATTTGTATTCGTCTGGTGTGCTGGTTGACCCTGAATTTTTTGTGGGATCTCGAGATGTTGGGACGTTCCGTCACCAAAGGCAATCTACATTCGTTATAAATCGAAAGGAGGCTGGTTGCTTTTCGACCAGAATTCTTGCAGCGTGCAGCGGTTGCCGCCCTCAATCGACCGAACAATTGAGAATGTCTTTCAGTGGAAAGTCGCAGATTTTCAATTTTTTCCTAACAGGAATTAAAAAAAGATGAAGCTCTCTGAGTTGATCAATCAAGCATCGTTGGAAGTGACTGAATACATATCTGGCCTTTACATCGACTCGCGGTGGCCCACCAATGTGTCGAACCAGTGTTGCTGTCCTCCCATAGAAGTCTCCGACCACTGCGCCGCACACGCCATTAAGAATGTATTTATTCTATCCGCGTCAACTGCAATAGTGAGATTATGACTTAGTAATCCAAGAATATGTTTTGTGGTTCCTTTTTCTTTCTGAACAGAACTGTCAATCAAAAGGTAAGAGATGATAAATGGCTGGTAATAAGACGCAGCGACACAAACAAAAAAATTCTTCGTGGCAATTTTTTTCATCCATGAAATATTTTAAAGTTTTGATTTTCTACTGCTATCGAGGTTCATCAAGGTTTTTCTCCCTCCGGGGTTAAAAAATTAGTACCTGACTTCGCTGGGAGAATAGCAACACTGGTTCGATACATCGGTAGGCCACCGCGAGCCATTTTAAAGGTCATATATGCATTCCAGTACCTCCAAACGACGTTTAATGAAGTCGAATGCATGGCGCATCCCTCAGGGTTTGCCTAATGCCGAGAGCTTTATCGTTTTCATTTTTTCGTTGTTGGGTGGTTCTTCTGTGTTTAAATATTGCACTAGACTTTATACTTCAATACTAAATGGTATAGTATAATATACTTCTTGAAAATAGAATAAGTCTATCAAATCTCCTCAACTGTATAAACCCTAGGTTAGTTATTTCTATGCACAAATGACCTTCTTGTTTATGCTATTTTCCTAGAACGTATATTCTATGCCTCATAAATTCACACGAGCACGACAACAGAAGTGTAACGACGCAAAACGGAAACTGCCTGGCCGTGCAGTCATCCGTTGGCTCATAGGAGATACAGCGAAGAGTTCGGTCATTAGTATAGCTATCCACTGGCACAGAAGGGGGTGATTTTTCTTGTCAGTACGGTTTTCTATCGGCTTAGAGAGTACATAACAGTGATTTTTATCAGTACGTTATCCGTTGACTCATATGGGATACAGTGAAGATCTCTGTTTTCGGCGCGGTTGTCTGTTACCTCAAAGAACATGCCGCGACAATTCAACTTGTGATCCATTAACTTCCGTGATATACGATGTTATTGGAATCGCCTACTGCCCGTCACTGTTCAATCACCTCCCATTTTTCAGCAAAAGACTTAGCAGCTTCTCATCAGCTGTTCAACAAACATGAAGCAGCTTTTGCACCTTAATCGTTCTTTTTTCTCTTTTTCTTCCTTTTCGACTTTCGTTGTTTCCTTCGATGCTCAGGTTAGAGGATGGTAGTGAAGTTACACACGTACTATCGCCGCATTATTAATGGTGGCATGAGCTTTGTTTTTTCATTTGTATAAATGCACAATTATAAGGGTACATATAGAAATAAATCGCATAGCAACGTATTTCGAGATAGTCTCAGGATGGGGCGATAAAGAATAAAGCGATAGAGCACACGGCGTTTATCTATCGCTGAGCAATGTATGATGCATTCAACTTCATTACGCATCGTTTGAGGTGATTAAATATAAAACCGGTCTATAATATGACCCGCAGTGGTCTACTGGTGTATAGACTGAGCATTGACGTCCTCCCAGGAACGTCTGGAGTCGATCTGGCGACCACATCAGGTCGAAGGTCCTGGTGAATCCACGGCACGGAATCGAACCAGCGCCTAACCACGCAGTAATGCAGGGACCTCTAAACATTGTGTCTAACAGGTGTCTAACGCAACAAAATATGCCTCTAATTCACTTTTTCTACTCATTCCTTGTAAACAAATAATCGTTGTGAACAATCACCTTTGTAGCAGATCCCCTGACAATGCGACGATGGTTATTTTTAGTGCTATGAAGTGTTGTCTATTTCACATTTCATAGAAATACAGTAACAGTAGGAAGCAATAACATCAGGTGGTCGTGTTTACCGAACTGCTACCGTGTTAGCCGTATATCACAATGGGGCTTTCTCATACTCTCCAATTTTTATTGTTTGTGTTTCATTCGTTTCCTTCTTGACGCTTAAGAAACCTTTAGTTTTCTTTTCTCATTGGCGTGAATGTTTTTCGTCTTCTCTTTAATCCATTCACCAAACATTACGAAATACTCTCAAACGTCTTGGTAAAGTCGAGGCCCACCTTTAAGACTTATTTATGACGACTGCTGAGAGACCTTACGTGCAACTCTTTGCACTAGATCGTATTGTGCTGTTATACTGTAAATATAGTAGTATCATTATTACAACATTACATAAAGCCACGGAATCGTTCTGATATTCGGCATATCATCTACGAATAGTTGAACAGGCTAAGACCACCATTAACTTTGGAGCTGTCATACTAGAATTAGAATGGGAATAATGTGATAGTGAATATTGAAATTCGGCAGGGCTACACTGTCCGCTCTGACAACACCAAACATTAACTAAGCTTTCCGAATACTTTCCGATTTCGAAAGTGTTCCGGGAAAGATTGACCTATTGCTGAACCTAGAAGTCGCTCTGAAAAACAATTTAGTTTAAAGAAAGCTCAGTAGAAAGTATTGGAAGGCTTGCGGGGAATAAGACAGCATGATGTAATTAGTAAAGTAGTAAAGGGAACGCCTCCCCATAGTTTCTATTTCTCCTACCTTAACTCTTTCGCCTCCGTGGCCTTATTTGCTATTTGTTGTGCTCATCGGACCGCGTATCGTTGGAGCAGAATTGAGGTGCGTTGAAATCAAGATGTGCAGTTCAAAACGTATAGCAGCTTATATACTGGAGTCAATGTGCATGGTAGCGTGAAATGGTTAAAGATTATCTCAAAAATCTAAACGTAATGTAGAAACGATGAAAATGCTTTGCTATCGGGAACATGAAGGCTCTTTGTATTCCGTCTCACAAACATACGAGAGGGAATCTCAACGAGTCTCATGTTCCGAGCTGTTGTTGACGTTCAAAGATCATTGACACATACGCTATATTGCTTGCAAACTTAGCGACGAGCCGAGAGCATGTGATACGTCCGTCTGAACGATAACCACTGGAAGACAACAGCAGCTGAAATGACTCTTATATCCACAAGAAGTGCCTCTTTTTGTCATCTGGACAACCATCGATCTGATACTCGAACTTTTTTGTAAACATCCCGATAGGAAAAAAACAAGGGAACATTACGCTTTTAATGTTTGTCTCGTGAGCACAAACCATTTATGGACATCATTTCTAAATGTAACCTGGCGAATGATGACTGAAGAGAGATCTTAGAGCGGCGATCGCACTCAGCACATAAGACGATCAACAGAAGGATTGTCGGTGACAGGTGACAGAGTCATGACAGAAAAACGGAATGAAATGAAGTGGTCGGTCAAATCTGACTCAATAAAATTACACTTTACACTTTACGACCTTTTAAGGCACATCGGTATTTCGTCTTTAAGTTATGTCGATCGTTTTTGTTACAATATTTTATCATTAGGTACGACTTAAGTGGAGTGATTAAAGGAGCATTCCTTATTATTCAGGTAATGGAATTGATACATATCGATTTTGCCGGCTTTTTGGCATAATTGATGGCAATCGAACGGAAGATTAATGTCTGACCAGAATAGCAAACATTTTCATGAGCAAATCGGCACGTTGTAAACAAACAGACTGGCACGCAACCATAACTTTGTCAAGATACCGTATCCCTTCCTCTTATCTCCACCACTTTTTTCTCTTTAATACTTTCTCTTTGTATGAAGAGTGTAAAAACTCGTGATCTTGATGGAAAAAGCTAAGCTCAGTAACCAAGAATGGTGGCTATTGGAACTTTTCTGGAGCCCCTTCATTCCTCAACATTGAAGCGAAAGCAGTTCTTACATGTAATTGCTATTCACTGTTTTCGTTTTCAAGTGTGTTCCTCTATTGGGATGTGATCTTGTCCTTAAATGTAAACACGCTTTATAGATGAGGGTAGCTCTGTACTCGAGAGTTTTTTTTTTAGCAAATATTCCGATTTTCATGCATTTTATAGGCCTCATTGGTTAGAATTTTGTTTGTACATTTGTTATCTACTTTGACACATTGTTATTTCTTAAGCAGAAACATTGGGATTAAATAAAAAAGCTGTGATTACTGATGTACTAATTTTTGTACAAATAATAAATAAAAGATAAAGCTCTCAGCGTTGATTAATCCCTGACGGATGCGCCATGCACTCCATTTCATTAAGCATCGTTGGAGGTGATAGAAAGCATATCTGGCCTTGACACAATGACAATGACTCGCGGTGGCCTACCGATGTATCGAGCCAGTGCTGCTATCCTCCCAGACAAGTCTGGTGCCAATTTGCTGAAGCCGGAGGGATGGAAGGCTTGATGGGCTATGAGCGCTGGGATCGCTGAGGGGAACGTGTTTGTAGCAGATCGCCTCAGACCACTGAGCCGCACACGCCTCTAATTTTTCTATAGATGTAGAAATACTAAAAGTATAGACCTGTATGTAAATTTTTTAAGCCAAGCATTCGCTTTTAATTTCAAATTACTTTCAAATGTTTTCATATTTAAGTGAATTGGTTGATCCGTGTTCACGAAAAATAATCGCATGAGCTCTTGGGTCCGATATTTTTCCGGAGTCCAGAGATGGCCCATTGCTAAGGTGGTCCTAATTGGTCAAAATATGTCCACTTATCAGAAAAAAAGAAAAAATACAAAACAGTAAAACATAAAGCAAGAACTCACTTTTTTGTTGATTGCACGCGCACATCGTGTGTAAACTGCGCTCAATAAAAGTGCATAGCGAGGAATAATATAATACCTTACAACATCGTAACTTACTAGTATTGCTACTACTCTTCTAAAACCAATATAACCAATTGTTTTAAAAAGGTTTAATTTTTTAAAAATTTTTTCTATCGGGATTGTATTCTTGTGTATAATGTCATTTAAAGGAGCGAACTAAAAATGTGTTAAAGCTGCTGACATGGACCTACACGAAAAAGTGTGGAGAGGGGTCGGGCACAGACTTCCCTATATACAGTAATCGGCAATCTCTTTGTAACCATTTTGCGCTTATTTCGTCTATACACTTCATCTTTTTCATTCACTTTTAGCAGTTCTATTTATCTCTAGCTGGTTTTGAGATCAGTCATCCTTTTTCCATTTTTTTTCTTCACATTCTTTTATTTAGCTCTTGGAGTTATAACTAAGTTTTTACTACCTCATTGCTGCATTTCACATCATACGCTACCACGAAAAAAAAAAAGAATAGGCAGTAAACAAACGTGGCAGCACCGTATCTTATTATTATTGCTCTTACTATAAAGAATAAAAAGCGTAAAGCTCTCTGTGTTGATCAATCCCTGAGGGATGTATGTGTCAGGCATTTGTCGTCATTGGGTATCGTTGGAGGTGACTGAATGCATATCTGGTCTTCACAATGCTTCACAGTGGCCTACCGATCCTTCGAGCCACTGTGGACGGTTTGGTGAGCCTGGGAAACCATAATCGATTACATGTGTATCGCAGGGCGTACCCAATCACTGCACTACACGCGCCCTTTGTTCTTGCTGCCTATTATTATTATTATTATTATTATTATTATTATTATTATTATTATTATTATTACTAATAATATAATAACTAAAAACAACATCGTAACTTACTAGTATTGCTACTACTCTTCTAAAACCAATATAACCAATTGTTGTTGAATAACTTAAAAAAATAGTTTATTATGATTGTTGTCATAAAAGGTGCGTGTAGCACAGTGCTCAGAGGCACCCTACAATACACATGGATCGATCCTCGCGCATCAGGGTAACCAAGCCCTCCATCTCTCCAGGATCGGAAAATTGTAACCAGACTTGTCTGGAAGGATAACAGCACTGGCTCGATAAATCGGTAGGCCACCGCGAGTCACTGTAAAGCCCAGCTATGCATTCAATCACCTCCAATGATACTTGGTGAATTCGAATGCATGACGTATCCCTCAAGGTTTAATCAAAGTTGAGTGCTTTTTTTTATTACCAATATTACAACTTTCATTAATATTGCTGTCGTTATTATTGTCATATGATTGGCGAGGAAAGCACATAAATCAATCTCTTCCTTTAATTCGGATTCTTCAACGGTTTTCCGAAAAAACGAGATTTTCTCAATATTGAACCTATTTTTAAAACCTTTTCCTCTCGTGTGAGACCATTTTGCTGTTTTGACATGCAGGAAGGCTTTTTGCTCGCCATTGAGCCATTCAGAAATAAGTTCTTGTTCTCTTCAGTTGGACTGAGGTACGAATTTTTTCAATTGGTCTGCTTCCTAAGCTTTCGATTGTGAGTAGAAAATAGTCTATGTGAAGAGATCACGGTTGAAGGTTTTCATGATGTGCCGGTTAACGTTTGAACAAAACACTTTTTTTCGTTAATGGTTCTTCTCCTTTTTTTTACTTTATGGAAAATCTACCATTTTTTGTCATCTGTTACTCTCATTGAAATTATTCATCAGCTGACACGAACGAGCATAACTAAGTCACCACTCGTGCATGTCACGTGCTAAAAGTGTTCAGTGGAACAGACGCTGGACTCGATCCAGGAAATCGAGCCAAATTTCATTTTGTTCCATTTTTTCCCACTACTTTTGGCAGAATAGTACCCACGGGTAGTCCTATCGTGTCTGTTAGGTATCTCATGACATGCAGAGCTCACACTCTGTCGTTGAAGCCCACTTTGGAAGCTGACTATGAAGCGTTCATCTACAGTATTCAACGATCACTATCAAGAACAAAGCGTTCGACCTTGCCATGCATTGGATTCCATTCGCACCATCCTATATATGGTCTTATGCTTTTTCTTTACCGGTTAGTTCACTAGAAGAATATTTATTCGGAGCGAGTATATTACTTCTTTTCTCGTGCGCTATGTAGGACTTTGCTGTTGGTTGTGCTGGAGAGAGGCGATGAAGCGTGTAGGTAAGGTAGGATTGAACGGACTGATGATGAGGAGTGGCATGAGTATGAGCTGGAATATCGTAATGTAGTGGTCATGTAGTAACTAACAATTTAAGACATGAGGTGACTTAATTTGATGAATTTCTGACTAAAGCCGGGGTTACTAGGAAGTCGATTTTGGGAATCATTCCAAATGTCCTAAATAGTTTTCGTCTCCAACAACTATCCATCTCAAACAGCATTGTATTTTTTCCAATGGCAGGCCGATACGAGAATGGAGATATTCGTCTATTCGTCATGTGTTTCATTTGAACATCTACCATAGTTCTTCAGTTCTTGTTCTTTCCCTGTTACTTCTAACATTCCATGAAGACGAGTTCTCGGCGACTGTTTTTTTTTTCCGGTTGGCCCTTGTTTGCTGTCGAAAATATGTTCGAACGATAGCTTTGGTCTTTAGACTCAACTAGACTCATCGAATTCTACAAACCATCTCTGAACTGTGTCATAACAACCACCACAAACCACCCTACGTATTTCCGTCTATACTGTTCAAATTAGACCCATCTGGCATGAACTATTTGGGTTTTTTAATAATACAACATAATTCAGTAAACATGCTGATTTTGATGGTTTCTATATTCAAAAGTGCTTAAAATCAAAGATTTTAATGGGAATATCAGCAATATGACATAATTCTATCGAAAGACTAGTAACATCTCTTGCAAAAAACCATGATGGTTTGGACAACTGTCACAAATATCTCACGTTAAACACGAAAACTAAGAAACTTCCAGAACGTCCCACTTGACTTCATGACACTGTGACTCTCACGCAGCAGAATTGTTAATTTTAAAATCACACTTTGAAAAAAGACTTATTCAATACAAACCAGCCAAGCGAGTCACGTCTTTATCTTTACTGTTCATGTCTTCTTCTGTAAACAAATAATTTCCACACTTCCGAGTAAATCATAAACAAGATATCCCTTCCATAAGTTTATCTCCGGTTCAAGAAAGCTCGTACTAATTCTCGGTTTCTGCTCCATCAACAGCTGGTCTTCGTGGTTTTTCTAGCGAATAACAACCACTATACTTGACGTCAAGAAATGTACTTCGAATTGTTTCTTACAATTCAGTGCTTTCTTTGAGGAGCAAACACGACGTTCTTTTTACACTGCGTGAACTTCACTCTTCCAGGTTCTTCCAGGTTCATCGCCGAAACGTCAGCTATTGTGAATGAATAAATGTAGTGTAATAACAACCGCTGTGTTTGCTCATCAAGAACAAATTGAATTGCTGATCAGCGCAGAAGTTAGAAGAAATTTGGTCCAGGAATCAAATTCTTGTAGCTGAAATTGGATTGCGAATCCGCTTTTCACCGTAAGAAAGCTAAGCTATCAGCCTCTAGAATTTCCAAGTTTTTTTTTTATTCGTGCCACATTTCAATTCCATTCATTCCATCCGCTGATCATCCATCTAGCAATCGTTTGACAACTGTAGTACGTGATTGATTTGATCTGGAATGCCATTAATTCACATGTAGAACACTGTGGTCGTCAACCGATTGCTAACCTTAAAAGCATAAACGGTTCGCAATAGATCAAGCCTTAAGGTATGAACCATGTATTTGACTCCATTCGCAACATCGCAGAGGTGATTCTGTGTCCGTTTGGAACATATGTGGAGGATAATTCAGTACTGCTATCTTCTCAAACAAGTATGACACAAATTTGCCAACCCCGGAAGGATGACGGGTTTGGTTGCACCTCGGCTAGGGTCGAACCAATGACTACGTGTGTATGCTGACCACCTCTAGCCACTACATTATTTGTTGATCTGTTTTCTGATAGAATTTCATAGATTGGCAAAAACATTACAGCACAAGAACATCTGCTCTCTTGTGCGATATCAAGTATTGGATTTTGAATAGAAGTTTTTAAATTAGTTAATTCGCAATTTAAACTAGTTAATTTCGCAACAAGTTTCGCTCCGTGGTGCCGGGTCTTTGGTGTCCGATGAGTTCTTCTGATTAAATTTAACCTTTTCAACAAATTAATTTGTCTATCGTATTGGAGCACATTAAAACCATTGTTGTAATAAATTCATACCTCATATTATCAATCAATCAAACAAACCAACCAATAAGCCTTTCTCTTCTGATATCAAAGTCATAGTAGCCGAAACCATCTTCTAGCCATCATAAGGTTAGGGAAGACGAATTAGTTAAGGAGTTAGAGAAGAAAATCGTAAACTATTCATCACATTCAGCCTTTTCATAGCCTCATATACACTGTTCGTTCAAAAGCCTCTGGGGAAAGTGCAATTATTCTCTCATTAACTAAACACCGACTTACTTTTGATTTCCAGTTTTATGAACGATATCGCGGATCCTCAGTTGTTACGAATTTCTGCAAGTTGTTAAGTCAATAAACTTGAATTTTAACTTATTATATACTGCTTTTTCTTTTTAATAGTAGGATATATATTACGAAATATAACTACAATGATGCTGAGATATTTGTGAAACTCCGTATCGCTGGTGTTAACAATGGGGAACGAATGCGCTATTGTTCTTTACGGGGAGTACCGCGTTCACCACCATACCATGCGGGTCCTTCGTTTCGCCAATCTCTCAGCTAGTTCTATCGATTTTTTGCCATCAGCAATCACCCGTTAGCACAATAAACTTGGATTCTTGGATGGCCTGTCCTCAGTGGTTGTGCGGGCCCCAGAATAATCTCTATTCTTTCGGAGTTTTGCTGGTTTAGCCATTGTGATTCCCTGGAGTGTCGGGGTCAGTCAGGCCATAGTCTGCCCCATGTCGTCACCACCAAAGGCAGTCGTCCCCTTTGTGGATAGGATGGAGATTTGTCACCATGCGACTAGTTTGGTACAAGGATGGTGACGAATCCGCGTATTGGTTTACTCTTAGCTGGGCTTCTTGATAGAAACGCCGGACTCCTCAACTTGGGAGACCTTAGGGAGATGAATGTCCCTACTGCACATTGCAGCCCGACACCCAAGAACACCTCCCAGCCACGATGAGGCGGTAATCCGTTGGGAGGCAAAACAGAAGTAAAATGTATAGTAAAAAAAGTTTTTGTAAAAATGGAATATGAATTAATCAAACCAAAGGAGTCGCTTTAACAAACGACATCTTCATCTTATTTAAATCTCGGTGAACTTTAAAAAACAACTTAGTCCATTATCATGAAACTCAGAAGATCCGGATGGAGTGTGGACATCTGTAAACAACCAAAAAAGCCATCAATCGGTATTCATTAAAAGCACGCGACGTTTTCAAAGATGGTGTTCTCTAATACGGTAGACTGTTAATTCTTATAATTTTAGATCTTTTTCTTGAACATTCTACCACATAAGCTTTTGAAACATTTCTGTAACATTTTAAAGCACCTCGTTGGTGAAAAAAGAACTACTGGGGCTCATATCAAAAGTTTCAGTTCTTATGAAGGTAGTCCTTAAAACAAAAGCGAGCTACATTGTAACTTATAAAGCAGAATGACTAACAGTTTAAATAAAGAGCTTGTTTTTCATAGATTTTTGACGATACTGTACCTACGGGGTTTCCGAAACTGGACACAAAGCGCCGTTAAGTACATATTGAAGCAATACGCAAACAACATAGAAAAACGATTGTTGAACGATTGCCTTGTGAAACACAAACGAATTCGTATCAAGTTTCATTATTAACTGAGATTTTTGTCAGAAAGAAAGAATTGAAAAGGGATAAAAATGGAACGTTAAGTTCTACGATTATTCTGATCCGTTCAGAAAATCATTATTAATGATTCGAAATGAAACTATCTAAAGGAACTTTTTCCTCTCTATAATTTGCTCTTTCGTCGTGGAAGTTAAGTTTTCCCCCGTAGCACCGACATCTGGATGTAGCCATTTCAAGAAAAAAAGAGATGGAAAAAGGACAAGAGGAGAGAAGGGGAGAACGTGGTCCTTATGAGAGGATATAACAAGTGAGAAATAGAGAAAGAGAAAGTGTGAGAAAGATAACAGACTAGAGATGGAGAGCTTTAAAGAGAGAAACACAGAGCCCCTCTCTGGTAATTCGTCTCGCGCGCTGGCGAGCCCTGTCGTGGCCACGCCCACTTTCATTTTCATTTTGTCGCCGTGTTCACTGCATTCATTGACATGCCGGCCGGCGCATTCACGACCATGTTTTTCATAATTTATTTCACCTTCTTTTCTTTGTCTGGTTTTGTAATAGGTGAACTACTACCATAGTGAACCACATGAGTCACATATGTATCATATAGATGTCAACATGGGGAAATTTTATACTTTATCACTTCATCATTTCATTACGAAGTGAGTAACAAATTCAGAAATCTCTGATCTACACGAAGGACTTTTATGTCCACCTATCTTAGAGAAAAGTAGCTTTTGTCTATAAGAAATCGATTGCCGATCATTGTCCCTCTATGTATGTGTGCTTGCTTCCAAGTAATATCGATTGATTTGATCTACTCATGCGGTTATCTCGGCAGTAATCATGTGACTGCTTTAGTAATGATTAGTTAACGGTGAGGGGAAAACAAACACATAGAAACCGTTGCCATTTTAATCCCACTTGAATTACTTTATATAGGTAAATAATCAGAATATTAGCTTAAACGGTTAAGAAAGTAATTGGCCTAATGTTTAATGATTAAAGCCAATTAAACCAATAAGATAAAGAAAAACTTTTTCAAGAAGTATGAATTTATGATTTTTGATACACTTTTCAGGATGCTTATAACTAAATAATAATGACAGTTCAAGAAAAGATTCCCAATGGTTTTCCGCCTCATCATGGCTGGGACGTGTTCATGGATATCGGGTTACGATGGGTACGACGAGGATTCATGCCCCGGTAAGGTCTCCTAAGTTGAGAAGGAACCCGGCGTTTTCACCAGAAGCTCAACTAAGAATCAACAAATACAAGGATCCACCACTGTGCTAGTATCAAACTAGGCGCATGGTAGCAAATTTCCCTCTGATCCACAACGGCTGCGACTGCCTGTGGTGGTGGCGACTTGGGGCAGACTTTCACCAGGCTGAGCTTGGGGCTCCACGGAAACACCATGGCTAAACCAGCAAAACCGAAAATTGGGTATTATGCTTGGACTCGCACAACCATTGAGGGCGGGCCGTCCAACTATCCAAGTAAGTAATCCAAGAAAAAAAATCTTTAATACACCACATCTTTTCTACCTACTGAGAAGTTAATAACTATATTGCTGTTTAGCTTACTCAGTGGTCGCATATTTTCCGATTAAAATATTTTTGAGCGCTTCATTAGTATTAAAGTAATCCACTTGGTTGTATTCACAGATAAAAAGGAAGAAGACTTTGCTTTATACAAAATCCCTCTACGTCAGAAAACAAAAGGATATACCGGCGGCAAAAGAGTTATAACCAACGCTACGTATTTATCCTTCTACTGGTTACTTGAACGAGCGCCAATAAAATTTTTGTTCTTCGCCGTCGCTGGCTAGAACTGCTTAGACTAGGCGTCTCTCGTTCCAGTAACTATCAGTTCCCTTGTTCTTTTTTTTTTCTCAATTTCCGCAAGCGAGTGCTTATGAGTATGCTTCTTGTTTATTTCTTTTATATGACTCCGAATCTCTCCGACTCCGAAGACTGTCTTATACTTTACAGTACTTCTGTCCATAAAGTTTTTGTTAAATGGATGTGCCTTCGGCAGGCCAACGTTCCAGAGTCAAAGTGCATCCAAATGGTATGAAGATATATGTGTCTAGACAAGACCGAAGGTGAATATGAGCCATCAATCTAGCATTGTAGTAGCACAGAGACGTGGAGGCGATCGGTCTGATTCATCTGCGTCTCATGACGACTACACAGGTCCCTTTTGATCGTCGTCATCGGCCATCGTCGACTCACCACCGACCGAGGACAATTGGCGACGTGCAATTTTGAGCTTCGTGACTGAATACTCACCGACTAGATGATTCTTCATATGGGAGACCCATTATGGTGTGGGAAACGCATGTATGGCTTGCGAATGAAAATTAAAGGCGATTCATTTCAGATTTCAGTGTAGGTGTTTTTTTTCTCAGCTTCCGACTAGCTTTCCCCACAACTATTCTTCCTCATAATCGTTAGCTAAGCTTCGGACCAGTCGCTCCGGCGAGATTGTTTTCTTTTTTAACGACTTTATCTTGATGTGTACATGTTTGTGAAGCTGTATGAATAATATATAGACCATACTTTGTGTAAAGATTTTCCTTTAGATGTGATACATTTCTTTACACGGTCTAATATCACTCGTTGTACGGACCCCAGCAGTTCTTCCGCTTTCGATCCGTTTGTTCGCCTCCATATTTCGCAGACATCATCGGATTTGCTCGTAGGTCCACTTGCACTTTTAGGATTTGTTCTTCTTCATGAATGCTGTTAAATTCCTCTTTGATATAATCCGTTCTGGAATCCAGGAATATATTTGCTAGAGTGCTCTCAGCTCTTCACGACAGGTGACAGCGGGCGTTTATGGGTCAGAGGGTGCTTTTCCTACATAAATGTGGTACCAATTTATCGATCCCAAAGGGATGGAGGATTTGATTGGCCTGTTATGGATTTGAACCAGTGGGTATAGTGCCCATATTGAACGGCGTCCATACGACTACGCTACTCAAACTTCACTGGTGCACTTACACTACAGCTTATTTCCCTTCTCTCACAACTTATTAATCGAAAGAAGTTAGTCGACTAATCTCGTCCGTTGAATTAATGAGCGCAAAGATTAAGAATGAAAATGTTTTTTTGCGTTCAAAAAACTTATCGGATTGGTAGCAGTGATTAGTTAATCGTCTTCGTAGACCAATCAACTCTCGTTCATCAAGGCTCATTTATAACACAAGGAATTCGTTCATTGTAATCTTGTAGATTAAGCCTTTTGGGCAAGTACACACACACATCCGTATATACACGTATATACACAAACATACATAGGTACTCATACGTACATCCATGTATTTACATACACACACGTGCACACGCGCACCGAATTCCCAGAAGTTATCGACCCTTCGGTAGAAATCCATCTAAGAATGCACTTAGCAATTCTTCTATTAGCTGTACTATTACAGTTCTGCACGAGGTTCTGATTTTTGTCCTTTGCACCGATTTTTCTCGGAAACATCGTTTGTGTCTACATGGGCTGCTCAAGAGTCGATGTCAAAGTCATGAATACGAAATTGCACTTAACGCTCAGATGGGCATCCGTATTCTACCATGCCATTGTGAAATAAAAAGCTCCGGTGCTAGTTGAGAATGTTGTTTTCCAAAAATTGAAGTCTTACTAGACTCTATATTCTCATGAAAGCGACTCTTCATAACTACTAAATCGTGATGTAGTCTCGAATATTTCAGTAAAGTCGTTTGTCCGGTTTGAAAGTAAGTGTTCTCCTCATAGGTGTTCTTCCTGTAAGTGATGGAATTCATTCCAGAAAAAATTCACACGAAAATCTTTGAAGTGGTTAACACTCGTGTCGTCCACATCGACGTTCCACTTCGAAAGTTATATTTCTCTTAACTTCTCGACTAGCAAAAATGACGGCAGTTTTTTCATTCGCCGCCTAATTTAGCAGCAAACCTAATGTTTGATGGCGAGTTATCACTTTTTTTGTGATGACTTTTTTCACAGCGGTAGACCAATAGATTACACCACAGCAAGTCGCTTGTGTCGACCACAGCTTTCGAAGTACACCAAAGTACAGGACTAGTCGTGCATGGTGTACACTTTGAGATAGCTTATCGTTTGGAGTCATATAGAAGGAAATAAATATACAGTGAGCAGCTTGAGCTTAATGTACGTTACGTCTCTTGTCAAACAAACGCACGCACGAACTGAAGCATGCCGTGACTTCACCTCATTCGCAATATCGTCGGAGCAAATTCTTCATACATACAACAAACGGTCACTACGCAACGTTGATTCTGATTTGGCTGTTGTACTGTGTCAGCCGCTGTTGTTGTTTTTGTTGCTGCCGTTGTTGCTGCTGTTGCTGTTGATGTTGTTGTTGTGATAGCAGCAACATTGTCACCGTGAGTCGTTCTTAGGGGTATGGGCTGATGTGTCGTTGGTGAACTCTTATCGCTCACTACATGACACCATACAAGTACCAGTGCCTCATCTGTCACTAATTGTAATCGTTGAACTACACCTGGCTTGCTGTGCAATCGATAGCTATTGATCGACACCAACACCACCACTGTCACCATTGTTCTTTGTGTCACACAGCTGCTATCCTCTCATCCACATAGAACAACCAGCCATCCTATAGTTTGAGTCATCTTAGTTTCGTATAAATCTTATTCTTTCCTACATAGTCGTTTCAATCCTCTCCACAGTTTATAATCCATATTCGTTTCATTACACTACACTTTAGTAGTCCATATCACACTGGCTGTTTACACACTCAATGCCCATGTTCGATCGAATCCCACCCACATCTCACCCTTCTACACTGTCGTCGAATAGTTCCTTTTTCTTTCTGACCGATTCCCTTGCAAGTTTTGCAACATTCGTTTATGATATTCGGATTACCGTTGTGTTCTTCTAGGTGGGCTGGCCGATATCAATTTCCGACTGCTCTCTTGGTGGACGTCATTTTTGTCTGTGCGTGGGTTTCTTTCAATTCGTGATACAGATATGTTTACAAACTGTTGTTCTGGACGATATGTAGGTGTAGATGAAAGTCAGCATTGGTTTCCGGGCCAAGTCCTTTTCGTTTTTGATGTGGTTTGTGTGATAGGGTGTCAGTTTTAGTGAAGCAAAGTTAGATTGTTACTCTACACGACAACAATCGGTGTGCAAATACTCAGGCAGACAAAACGGAATTCTTCTTCGATAACGAGCCAATCGTTCTATGAAACCTGATATTGTCGAGTTCTAATGTGTAATTTTCTTATCGGTACGTGTATGGCTAGAAATAGAACTGTCATCGAGAATATCTCACCATAAAGCATTTTCTTTCTACCAGTAATAACTTTTAGGGAACCCACTGAGTATTAAAAGTAGACCATAGGCATTTCATTTCGAGAAGAACGTCCTAGAATGACTTTTCGAGAGCGGACTTTCATCTTACCTCAACATGAATACTCGTTTTTTTAGTTCTCCCTTATTTCATCCTTTTCTCTTATATCTTTTTTTCATAGTTTAATCTAGCTTAATAACAACCTCTTACCCATTTAGGGAAACAAGAATCCCATGGTTTTTCCTTTTCTTGTTTAGGCACTATGGCGGCTGTAATTCACTGAGGACATCAGATTTGTCTTTAGAACTCACATAAACGGCTATAATGAGTTATATTAGGATGGTATCAGCATGTTCTGTTCCGAGAGTTACATTACCAAAGCTGGCTCCTCCTCAAGTTTTTTTTTCTTTTTATCACATTTTTTGAGATTCGTTAAACTCATGAGAACGGAAGAAACGTGGATCTCTTCTTCATTTGTCAGTCTTTCCACTCTATTTTCCTTTTTTTTTTGAGAATTCTGATCCTCGTTTTCAACATTTTTCAGGCCGATCGTCATTTAACTTCAGCATTAATAATGAATATCTTTCTGGGTTATTTTATTCCTTCCTTCATTCTCTTCTTACTTTTCTCTCGCTTCATCCTTACTCCGATGTCATGGTGGAATATTTTTCATTATTATAAGAGCTTTGATTTCTCCAACTAATTCATTAGTGATTGAAAGCGTCCCAGTATGTACAGCTTACATAAGAACTTGTTTGTCCAGTGTGAATACTCTGAAAAAGAAATTCGCTTTGTCATCGAATATTTCGAATTCCTATTGTTCCACTACGATGTCATCTGCTTCAAACCACACTTCCGTCAACACAAGGCCACAACCTTCTGCTTATACCCTTAAATTCTTCCTCCATCGAAATTGCAAGACATTTTTCTCCGCCCTCTTCGTCGTCATAATCCTATAATTTTTCAAGAAATTGGTTCATGTCATGCCAACTGCAGCCGTAAACAACACACTTACATCTATTTAAGCGCGTTCAGTGTCCGGAAATGATTTGTTTCACTCTCTCTTCGCTGAAATGTTACCTTTAAAAGAATGTCAACTTCTTGTTTACTGCTTGTTACATTTTTTACGGCAAGGTATTATGTATGATACAACCACAATGATGCTGAGATATTTGCAAAACTCCGAGCTACAGGTGTCTGCGATGGGAAATGAACGCGCTATTATCCTTTCCAGGGGCTAACGCGTTCACCACTGCGCCATGTGGGTTCTTCGTTCCGCCTGTCTTTCAACTAATTCTCTTTAGAACAATGTTGTGCACTTGAATAACTTCGTTTGAACTAACCACTTTTGGATATAATGACATCTCCTTCGTAAAATGTTGGGAAGAAAGTGTTAAATATTGTTCATTTGCAAAAGAACTAGAAAGTTGCTTAATTTTTATGTTATTGGCGAAATAACATTACACATAAGATGATCATTCCATTAAATATTATATATTTTCACATTTATAAATAGCTGAGTGATTTGGCGCGTAGATCAAATAAGACCGTAAACGTATTTGTTAGAAGTCTTGTCGTAGTAATTAAATGCGTTGTACTGGAACAGTGTCGTCATTCAGGTTTCTCTTAGGGAAACAGCTTTTGCAGCATTAGATGATTCACTATGACGTTATTCATATATTTTTATGCACTCCGATGGTTCTGTGTGATGAACTGTGACGATTTTCTATTTCTGGCTGTTTCCATGAATATGATGATGTTGGTGATCGTTTCAACACATATGAACACTTTGTTGTTTAGTTCTTTTTTGTTTTCCTTTAAAATAGCTGTCGAACATAACTTCTATAGTTTCGCATTCTAGTTCAGCACTTTTATGCCTAATAAATTTATATATATATATATATATATATATACATATATATGTAAGGGGCGGATAGCACATTGGCAGTTATGGCGGTCATCACGAGCACGCTGTTGGTAGGGTCCCGCTCCGGTCCCACTAAGCCTTGCATCCCCCCGGGGACCGGAAATCGGTACCAGACTTGTCTGGGAAAAATTCACTCTCTGTGATCCAACTGGGAACGCTCCAGCCTGGCTATCTCCGATCTCCAGCGGGAATCGGCTCAACCAGCATTCAGTATTTAGCGGCATTCTTGATGAAAGGAAATTCTTCAAGCAACAGCTAAAGCCACACGTTAAAGTTGGAGGACCTTCGCGCGTGATGAATGCGAGGAAACGAATCGAGTGTGAGAAGTGCTGGGATCCGCACAGCACACGTGAAAAGACGGGTCGTGTTAGAAAGTGGAAAAATAGATATGTATATATAACCAAGATGATGTTGAGATATTTGCAAAGCCCCGAACCGCTGGTGTCTACGGTGGTTTTCCACGTTCCCTTTCTTGGGACTGATGCGTTCACCTCTACACTATGCAGGTAATTAAAGTGGGTAGTAAATAAAAAGGTTAAGACTATGTATATATGGTTTAAAAATGTGACATTTATCGCCCCTTACGTGTCTGTGTTCCGATAACTTTTGTTTGCTTTTAGGGAAGCTGATAGGTCTCCGATTTCAGACCTATGTATATACGACTATTGCTGGCTTGAAGCATAGTCTGTCTATATTTAGTTCTTTGCTAGGTTTTTTTGATAAAGCTACAGTACCAATAGGAAAGAGATCGGCTGTCATTTTTCTTAATTAAGTGTTGCAGTTTGAAATTTTCGGAGTACTGACACTATGAAGTAATGTTAATTCTTCTACGTTGGCTTCCACACACTTAAAACCCTGTTTACTCCGGATTTAAAGCATATATAATTTCTTACTGGTTGCAAAAAACTGTCGGTGCTTTATCTTTGATCACTCTCTTTTTTCTTTTCACTTTTTCCTTTCTTTCATCCTATCGTGATTATAAAGTGTTGTTTGGTCTCTACATGCCGCTATTTCTTTCACATCATATTGTAGGCAGACCTCCTTAAGTGCCCTTCGTCATTAAGGGCGTTGAATTTGAGCACGATAATAGTTTCTATTTTCAGTTCTACTAGTAGTTTTTGCTTAACAAGTACAATTCCGATTTTCTGTTTCACGTGTTTCGCTTCTGACATTAGTGGTGTGTTTTTGTGACATTGTTATCTACACATCATGGTTCTTCCTCTTTTCTCTTTTGTATTTCCGTAAAGCCCGTTGACCTTAGGTGTGTAAAACTTTATGGTGTACACTCAGTGCCGAGGCGTTCTACTGATGTACATGCTTCGCCTTTCGTCTCTGCACATCAAATCTTTCGTTTTATTTCCGTTTTCTTGAAATTCTTCTTTTACATCAATGTTTTAACGTTTATTTACTGTCCATTGTCTTTTAATGGCAAGTCTGGTTGAAAGCAAGTACGTGAGTCGTCAATTAGGGTAATCGTAGGTTCGAAGCCCAAGTGATGTTCCGAGTTTTGTAGCTCCTCACATCGTACTCTTCTTTTAAGATTTAGGAAACGTATATACGAAAGTATATGTGCACGTTCATAAATTATGCTTCCAGTTTTGAATGCTTCGTAAACGTGTTCTTTTCATGAAAAAGGTACTTTATGTGAAAAAACGTCCATTAAACGCTTTTCAGGTTGATGCAAAATCATGTCGAAGGTTGATCAACCTCTGGAAGTTCTCGCTAGTACTTCAACACATCGAGATGATTTCATCACTTTTCAATATACGTGGCCACTAAAAATTTGTCTCCGGTGAGTTTTAATTTTCGGACGCTTCTAAGTTATCAGTTGAATTGATCGTCTTAGATGGATTCGTGATCTAAGTATTTCTGAAATGTTACCGCTCTAGAGTTTTTTCCATGAATCAAGGTTTTCGCTTTCCACAAATACTTCATTGACAGAAATTCATTGGAAGGGACTTGGTGAAATGAGTCCAGTTAAATCGAATTCTACTCGTCGATGTCTGGGGACATACAAATAAATTAGTGGGATACGGTAATTGAAGAATTCAATGGTTTAGAAATCTTAGAGATTATCTTAATCAGCTGTTCTTACCTTCCTCATAGGAATTCATGTAAAAAAGCGGCTATGAAGATGGCGATAATGCCGAAACGTCAGTTACTGTTGTATTGTATTGTGTATTTTTTATTTTATTTCATTTTATTTCACCTATCTTCATGTCTACTGATCCCAGCACTTTTCACATTCGGTTCGTTTCCTAGCATTCATTATACACGAAGCTCTTCAAACTTTTACGTGTGGCTGGCTTCTGTTGGTGCTTGAAGATTTCCATCTCATCTTGATTGTCGTAGAATAATGGTTGAGTAATTCTCTTTGGAGTCCTGAGATAGCCCGGCTGGAGCGTTCCCAGTTGGATAGTAGGTATTTTTTCTCCAGACAAGTCCGGTAACAGTTTCCCGGCTCTGGAGGGATGAAAGACTTGGTTGACCCAGGGTGGAACCGAACTGGAACCATGCTCGTGATGACGGGCATCACTACCATTGCGCTGTCCACCTCCTGTGTATTTACTTTAACTAACATGAAGATGTACAAAAAGTATATTAGCCATGGTTAGTTCCTTGTGGTAACATTTTACTTCTTCGTACAGTTTTCTCAAGATGAGACATAGTGTTTCTACATGATATGTTGCATAATTTATAAAGTACAATTGGACTTTCAATGCTCATCGATTTTTGTAGTGAAACGTCCAGTTGTGGTGTATTAGCGGCGGGTGTATTCACGAGTCAAACAACATAATATGTTATCGGCTGCCTAATAAATTGGAGTGGTTTCACACGTGATTTTATAGAAACCGTCGATCATGACGTAGTTGGTCTTCAGTCCTACCAGAAAACGTTCTCGTCAAGATTTCATCGGCTGAATGTAGAATTCGAAGCTACGGCAAAAACCTATTTGTTAATTATAACGTCGAAGTGTCTATCGATTTCTTAAAGGATGAAAAGTAAAACTTCCGGATTTGAGCAATCCTTTACGCTTACGCCAAGTGTTCGACTTCAATAACACGTAGCGCTTTCATCACATAGTGAACTATGCATACATGAGGAACCAGGTGTGCAGTGGCAATGAGGACGAAATGTATTGAATCCAGTGCATGTACTTTTCTGCACTGTGTTGATTGAATTAATGGTTTGTTCGGAATGTGCTGCATCAGGCGTGGCCTTTGAAAAGCTGTTCTATACGCTTATTAATTTGCAGAAGGTCTTTCTTCAACGAGTAGTTGACCAGCTAACTAATGTAACTATTATAACTGTTATTTCAGTCGCTATGACGAATCATTTTTTCGTATGGAATGGGCAGGTATTTTTGAAAAAACTATAAAAGAAGACAGCAACGTAGTTGTATGTTGGAGCATAAATAACATATAATAGATTGAAGCATAAAAGGATGATAAAGATTAAAGCTATCGGCGTTGATCACTCCCTGAGGGTTGCGCAATGCATACTTCATTAAGTATCTTTGGAGGTGATTGAATGGATATCTGGCTCTTACAATGACTCGCGGTGGCCTACCGATGTATCGAGCCAGTGCTGCTATCCTTCCAGACAAGTCATGGATGGAAGGCTTAGTGAGCCTAGGGCCAGGTGATCGATCCCATGTGTACATGTGTATTGCAGGGTGCCTCCGATTACTGCGCTACACATGCCTACCAGTTTATCTGTGATATATCCTTTATCTCCAATAATAAGGCTTATTGCTGGGTGATACATCAGCTCAGCGATTGACTAAATTTTGGTCTTTGTAATAAAATATGTATGCATACAATCATCACAGTGGTTCATGATAGAGTAGGCGATGTTCACGCCTCACTGACGTGCTATCTAGCTCATTTAGACCATAATTGCATTAATATGGAAACAATATGGAAAATTCACTAGAATTTTGTAATACTAAAAAACCGGCATGGCTGGATCTCCACTCAGATGTGGAGTGAAGTAATGACCTGCGTGAGTGGGTAAGCACTCGCAGTGAATGCGCCAAAAAATTAGCCGTCAGAGAGATGCATCGGTGACTCGGACTTAGTTTTTGACTCACGAGACATAAGTGTATGTTGAATTTGTCATTTTTATTTCAGCATGTTGGAAAATTCCGAGGCAATCGTTCTTAACGTCTCGCCGGCGTTTTCCACTGCGTATAATGGTGTGCAGTTCACGTGGGCACTCCGATTGTCAGACGAATGTGTTGTATCATCCTGTGGTTGGGTTTTATTATTATACTTTGCACATTATTTTCACATTGTTATGCATCATAACATGTGTTGCATTAATCACTTCACTTTTTGCCCTAGTTTACCAGCGCAGGTGGATATAATGTTGCTTCCGAATCGTGTTTAGTCTTAAAAGAAGTGTATTGCAGAATACGCTGCTGTACCATCAGTCCGCCATGTTTTCGTTCTTCTTTATTATAAGGATGGTCCGTGTAGTGATGTCATAGTGGAGGAGGCAAAGTAAGTTCAGCGTATGATTTCGTTTTTCCTTTCGCGCTTCTTGAGATGTTTGAAATGTCCCAAGGCAGCCGACTGGTGATGGGTTATGTAAAATAAATGAAATGGAATATTTCGAGGTATCATTTTTGTCACAATGTTTAACGGACGAAATATACTGAGACCTTTATGGACGATGAATGCGAGGAGAAGAATCGAATGCAAAAAGTCCTGGAATTCGTGCTGTAGAAATGATGATGGGTCATATAAAATAAGTAAAATGTAGATTAAAAACTACCCTTCTTTCTAAAATCACACTTTGCTATCTTGCGTTACATTTTTTTGGCACTTTAAAGGTCATTTTTTCCTTACGCTTCGAGCTGGGTTTCTGGCGATTAGGACAAAAATGGACAAAGATTATGGTTTTATACACATGGGTTAACAGTACAATAAGTTGCTAGTCTTCTTGTTGTCCTTAGTAAACGAAAACTGGACTCAAAAGAAAAAAATAAAAAACTGGAGCGGGAAATTTTAAAAAAAAGACTTTTGGAGATCTAGTAGGTGCAGCTTGCTGGTATAATTCATTCATATCAAACTAATTTTAATGGGTGGTAGTTAATAAGCTTCCTAACTACACGGTATGATGCTACAAGAACCTAGTGTTCAAGAGTATATCAGTACTGAGCCATAATTTCTCTTAAGGGATTATCATATTGTTTATAGGTTTCAACGTACCATATATATGCAAAAAAGGGTGTGTGTGGCGTGGTGGTCGCAGGCGCCCTGCAAAGCACACGTGGAATCGATTCCCTCGCCCAAGGCCCACCAAGCCTTCCATCCCAAAATTGGTACTAGACTTGTCTGGGGGATAACACACTGGCTCGATACACCGTAGGCCACCGCGAGTAATGGAAGGCCAGATAGGCATTCAGTCACCTTCAAACGGTGCTTTATGAAGTCGAATGCATGGCGCATCCCTTAGGGATTGATCAATGCCAATAGCTTTATTCTTTATTCTTTATTGTACGCAAAAAAGAGGGTAGAAGTAAAGAGAGCAACGAAATACTCAGTTGTAAGGCGTGTTTATATCATAGCTATTGTTCTAATACAACGTGGTTTTCAGAGCGTCAATATTTTGTCCACAAACTGGTGCCGAATTGTTTTCCGGTTTTTCGTCAGAAAACTCTTGTGAATTCACAAAAGGAAGTGGATGGCCGTTACTTCCTAGTAAATCAATGGAAAGCACTTTCACTGATTTTGTGCATCAACACATCGATAAACCATTGAATATCGTCGTGGATATTAAGTATGTAAACAGAATCACTTCATAAACACCGAGTGTTTAGATTTTATTCGTATTTATGTTTAGGTTTAAGAATTCGTTGTTTGATCCACTCAGTTATTTGCCGGACATCGAACGTGCATGTAGAAGTCAACGAGTCGAGAAAATCTGTGAGAAGTTCATTAGTGATTATTACAACAAAACCATTCATGTTCCGAACCTAGATCTGTTTCGTGTGCAGGTAAGTTTTAGTTTCATATTGACATTTTTATTTGTTAAGTTGTATTTCCTTGTAGGACGACAAATTCTCAATGCATCGTTTGGTGTTTCTATTTGGGTGCGATCGTGTGGAAAATGAGTGCTTAAGTGATGACGAAGAACTGACGGAACATGGGTTAAATCTTGTTAGAAGTGTATGTTTTGAACTGCTAGTATTTTTAAATCTGTCTTTTTGTGTACTTGCTATATGCTGCCTTTGTAATCTCCATTGACAACATATTGATGCTCAGTGGTACTACGTGTACTTTGGACATTTTCCTTTTGATAACGCTAAATACTCAAATATTTAAATCCATTTAGTACAATGAGTCCTATTTTTTACACTGAATTGGCCTTAAATTGAGAGGACGCGTTTCATTCTTATCATAAACTCACAATAACCTTTGTTCCTTCCATATGGGCATTGGTAGAGTTGCTAATCGCTATTCCCACGTCAGGATACCTGCTAGAAATGTCTTTAAGGTTGAAATGGAAAGGCAGCTGTGAGAAAAGCTAAAGCTCGAAGCTTTTCGCGTTGGTCAATCACTGAGGAATGCGCAGTGCATCCAAAATCATCCAGCATCGTTAGACGTGACTGAATGCATATCTCCGAGCCATGAAATTACTTGTGTTGGTCTAGCGTTAAATCAATTCAGTATTGCCATCCTTTTAATCAATTCTGGCACCATTTAGTCGATCCTGGAAGGATGAAAGGCTTGGTGCGTCCAGACGTGGGATCGAATCAGCGGTCTCTTGTGCATTGCCGAACATCTCTAACCATTATGCTACACGTATCCCGTGCGAAAACACAATGCATTCCTCAAATATTCTAAGGATTTGAACCAAAACCAAACACATACACAAACCTCTTTGTGTGACATGGTGGTATAAAATTTATTTTAACCGTTGTTTTTAGACATTCGCTCATGTGTACTTTGAGCAAGTATTAATGAAGGAAGTGCAATATTTCGAAGACTTTATCTCGCTTCTCGAAGGAATCGATCAAGCCCACATTCCTCCATTGAGAAAGGAAATGGAGCGATTCATGTGCAGAGAGGTCATGTCGGTGAGTGTACCCTTATCGAGTGTACTTCATCTTAGATTCTTTACTTAGCGGTTGGTAAGTGTTTTGATAACGTAGTTTATTATCTAGCGTACGAATTTGTTCTCCTTCCGTGGAATGGCCATAGCCTCCCCATAGTGTTGTGTTTACTATACGGCGTTGCTGTTGATAGTCTTCTTCACGGTTAAAAATTTTTTTCTTTTTTTACGGGTTATTATTATTTATTTCAATAAGCTATTTATTTATTTTACTACTTTGACGGAAATGAAATTGAAAACTTGCTAATGGAGCAAAGTTTTTATTTGATGCCATTGCGAATACTAAAAAATTTTATATTAATGAAAGTGTTAAAATACTTGGATACTTGGATGATCCGGTCCTCACTGGTTGTGTGGGCCTCAACACAATCTCTATTTTTCCGAGATTTGCTGGTTTAGCCATTGTGGTTTTCTGGAATCCCGAAGTCAGCTTGGCCAAAGTCTGTGCCAAGTCCTTATCACCACAAGCTCTCGCAGTCCTTGTGGATCAGAGGGAGATTTGCCACCATTCGACTTATTTGATATCAGGACGCTGGTGGATCCTGGTATTGGCTTACTCTTAGCTAGGCTTCCTGATTGAAATGCCGGCCGGACATCTTCTCAGCTTGAGAAACCTTTCCGGGGGAATGAATCCCTCCGCTGTACATCGCAGTTCGGCACACAGTAACACCTTCCCGCCAAGGTGTGACAGCAAACCGTTGGGAAGGGTGTTAAAATAAACGTAATATAAATCAAATCCATCGAATGGTTTGTTGCATTATTGTGACCGTGGGATATGTTCTTGGTTGTCAAACTGCAAGACACACACTACAACGAAGGTTCATCCCTAGAAAAGATTCCCAAGCTGAGAAGGAATTCGAAACTTTTATCCGGAAACACAACTGGGAATAAACTTATATTACAGCAAGATCCTGAAAGCTACCCATTAATATTTGTTTTACTAGGAACATTCTTAAAATAGTGGTGCTTCTTCTTTCCCTTGCTATTGCAAAGAGATTTCACTGGTTTGCCCCTGGGACGAATGAAGTTTGGTGGTAGGAGATTGAGTTACTCGATAGCTAATGAGGTTACAACTGATGCTGCTGGAGTTAGACAAGAATCTTGGAGCTTATTTTCTGCTTATTTCATTTTCTTTTTTCAGCAGTTTGTTGCGAATAGAAGTGGGAACGGGTAGCCTATGCTTGTTGTCTGATAACTACCAATAGATTTTAAATAAATCGAACAGTTAAATAACAATGTTAGCTTCTTGATTCACTACCTATTACTATTTTTCACTGTAGGGTATTGTATCCACGGATCTCCCTCATATGAGGGATCTCGAGCCGGTTAGTATGATCCGAAGCTCCGATCTACTTCAACGATCGAAAATCAAAGATGCCGTTTCATACGCCAAACAGTCGAAGATAAGGTGGGCCGGACACGTAATGCGTATGAATGATAACCGATGGGCAAGGGCTGTTAGTGACTGGATTCCTCGGGATGTCAAACGGGCTGCAGAAAGACCACCGCCCCGATAGTCAGAGTTCTTCACGAAAAGCCTAGAAGAAAGATATGATGCTCGATGAGTCCCTAAAGCGAGGAGAACCCACTGGGCTACTCTTGCCCGCGATAGGGAAAAATGGAGGATTTACTGGCGCCCGCTCGAGTCACTCGACGATCAACGGGACTACAGGTGATACAGGTGACAGGGTATTGTATGCGATACAGCTGCAATGATGCTGAGATATTTGCAAAACATTGGACCGCAGGCGTCTGCGGTGGGGTAAGAACACGCTATTACCCATTCCAGGGGCCAATCCGTTCACCACCACACCAAGCGAGTCCTTCGTATCTCCTGTCTTTTAAGCTAGTTTTCTACTGAGTTAAAAATTAATTATTTAATTAAGGAACAGTTAAATAGCTAAAAGCTTGGTAGAAATGTACAAAAGTCCTTGTTATGTTGATCAAAATGAATTAAAATTTTCATTCGATAAAGGCTATTTGTTTTAGAAAATTTTCAAAAAGTTTAAAACATTCGTAGCAGCCACAACCATCAGCAATACATTTGGGACCACTATCTTATCGTGTTCTAGGAATTCCTATCTGTCCAGTCACTTAATTATTTGAGATGTGGGCGTCGACGGAAACAGAAAAAAAAAGGAAGGAGAAACCGATTAGTAGGCTCTAGTAATTTAGAATTTCATCGCTATGGAATACAAAGACTTTTCTACTGGTGGCAGAGATGTTTAGATCTAAATAGTTCTTTTTTCAATTAATAAGGTTTTCACTATGGACTAAGATGAGAGATATTTGTTCAAAGTTTAAGCTCAAAAATATTTTTATAAAGTTTAAGAGATGAAATACTTTCGGCTGTGAGTAAATCTAGTTTTAA
Organism: Angiostrongylus cantonensis; assembly: GCA_009735665.1. NCBI lineage: Eukaryota > Metazoa > Nematoda > Chromadorea > Rhabditida > Metastrongylidae > Angiostrongylus > Angiostrongylus cantonensis. The sequence goes on from MQTX01000095.1 coordinate 447,348, forward strand.
GAAATACGATAATTATCTTGCAAGCTGTTTTAAACTAACGGTCATTAAGTCTCTTAATCATTAATTGTGCTTATCCAAGGCGGTGCCGTTCATCATAAGTGCAGTTGTGGTTCGATTCCATCCCGGGCGCACGTAACCTTCCACGCTGCTGGGGTAGGAAAATTGGTACCAGACTTATCTCCAATCAAAATGTGAACGCTGTAACCCGGCTATCCTAGGATTCCAGGAAGAATCGACTCGACCAGCATTCGATGACATTCGTAGAGGAAGACGAAGAAAATGCTGAAGTAGGAGCCTAACCCAGAAGCGAACAGTTCAAAGACTTTCGTGGATGATGGATGTGATTATATGAATCGAATGAAGGTACAGCTAGGATCCACACAGTAGATTGGAGAACGGTTCATGTAAAACGAATTTAAAAAGTAATCTAGAATATGCTTCAAAAATGAACTATAGACCACATCTCTGTCATCCAGTGTCTTAGGAAAATGTGCTTTTGTTGCAGATACACGGTTTTCATTGTTATCATGAAGCTCGTGTTCAAAGAAACTCCTTATCCAATGTGGTTTTTTTTCCAGAACTATGCTAATAACCATTATTATTACTATTGCTATTCCACTTACATTGTGTATTATTACTGATTAGGGATATAGTCAACCTTTCGATGTTATTTGCTAGAGTCATCCACTCAGAATTTTGCTCAAGTGCATGTATGAAATACAATTCATTGGTGGGTAACGCCTTCTGAACAATTTCAAATTAATCACGTTGAAAATAGCTTCTTTTTGGACCATATGTTTCCATCTTTTGGCCCTAATTCTGCAGGGGTTAATCTCACTATGCACAGTTTTGTTTACCTCCCTAGATCCTAGTAACAGGTCCACTTCATGTTGACGAAGAAGAAACTTATGCTTCCATTCAAAACTTGTTATTGGTTACATTTAAGTTTTCGAGAGTTTTCTTTTGTAGTCTATCGCTAATGTTTCTTTTTGCATAATGTCGACTTTTATCGTATGGAAAAGGCTCCGGAAATGAATTTCTTTAACACTTTACAACCAGACATCAGATAGATGATCGAGCCCGTCATGTTTTGAAAACGTCGTTCATTTAGTGGCAAATTCTTTCAATCCATAAGGGACAGTAAATATTTTAACTTTCATTATATGGCACGATGAGGAAAGTCTGTTAAGGACTCAGCTGCTCTCTGTGATGAATTTTCAAGCAAATCTTGACAACGAGCATACGGTAACGATATCATTCATCTCTGGTAACGCTGAATTGATAAACGATACTTGATATTTGATACTTGATTGGCCCGTCTGCACTGTTTGTGCGGGCCCCAACGTAATGTCCATTTTTCGGAGATTTGCTTGTCAAGCCATTATGGTTCCCTGGAGTCCAGAGGCCAGCCTGGCCAAAGTTTGCCTCAGGTCTTCACTACCACAGGCAGTGGCAGCCCCTGTGGATCAGAAGGATATTTACAACCATGCGACTTTCATACCAGGACAATGGTGGATCCTGGTGTTGGTTGGATTTGGATAAACGGTAGCATCTTTAAACAAATTATTGTTATAACATTGTTATAAAACTGCAGCCGTTTTTTTACTTACCCTATTCCAGATTTAATGGAATGCGAATAACCAAATTAAAAATAAAAAAAGGAAAAAGCTCCCGGAGTTGATTAATCTCTTAGGGATGCCATTCAACTTCATTAAGCATCGTTTGGAGGTGACTGAATGCATATCTAGCCTTGACACAATGTCAATGATTTGCGGTGGCCTACCGATGTATCGAGCCAATGCTGCTACCCTTCAAGACAAGCCTGGTACCAATTTGCCGACCCCGGAGGGATGGAAGGCTGGTGCCTAGTTCTCTGGTCAAGGTAAAAGATTGGTCTCGACCACGGAAAAGTCTGCAATAAACTCGAGTACAATATAGTAATAAATAATAAAATAAATAAAGTAGATGCTTGTTGTCTTAGCCGCCGAAAAATGGCCTTTCAGTTAATGTGTACGTTGTATGTTTCTAGTTTGCTGTATACAATTACTTTGTGGTAGCCTACAAGTTTTTCTTTGTCATGGTTTTGCGGGAAAAGACTATATCACTAGGACACTGGTCTTTTCAAGATTCTGTTTTTATTCATCCGCCTCCCATATGCTTCCCTCTCACTTGATTGCAGGCTTTTGGCCGAGTTGACTCGTAGAATACAATCCGCATAAAGCGAAAACGCACCCACACCCGCATGCATGAATACGCCTAGCAAATACAGAAAGTATGTGCCAAATCGGCGCAGAAACAGGGAGTCCATCCCCTGGATTCACCTGCGTCTCTGGGAAGCAAAGGTCGCTTTTGGTCTACGATTAACCCCCTATCCGCCACCTGGTGACGCGCCACCTCTCTCCTCGTATCCTCGCGGCTCGAGATCCCTCTTATGAGAGAGATCCGTGGACTATACATGCATAGGTAGAAAAACTATTTAAAAAATATAACGCAGTGATGTTAAGATATGAGCAAAACTCAGGATCTCAGGCGTGCTTCGGACCCGCGAGTACGCTCACTGATAGCTCACATGCTACTACATCAATTGTGACCCTTGCTGTGGCCTTTCTCAGCCATGTTTTCTCTGCTTTGTGTTGCTTGAAGAATAGAATAGAAAGTAGTTTTGAATGTTCGTATGGGTAAAATTTTTGTTACCAACCTTTTCCGTTATGGTAATAGAGAATATGCGCATGTAGGAATGCTTTTCCGATGTTGTGGAATAGTGGTGTTAAGAGATAACGTCGCTAGAAAATCCAAGAATCGAAATCCTGTAGCTCTCATAAATTGGATTTGATTCTACTTTTCTAATTAGCTTTTAAGAAGCTAATATCTTCGGGGTTATTTGAATCTAACAATCTTTGTTCAAGCATATAATGTTTTACAAAAACAACGATATATCAAGAAATGAGTGTAGTAACAGTACAGGATGAAGTTGAAATTGGCCAGTTACAGAGTCGTGTTGTTTTTATGCAAATCTCCAAGGCTTCACAAGCTAAAGCGTGCGCCGATTTTGGATAGGGGATAAATATAGAAGGAACCTTAGCAACGAGGAAGGATCAGTGCGATGATCAGCAGCTACGTGTTTGTAAATTTAATGAGATATTACGGGAGTAAATGGTGACGTCTTGTGTCTTTTATCGATATAAAGAAACAATTTCTCAGTGCAGTGCTCTTTAGAACGTCATGGAAAAACCTGAGTGGAAAACATGCGACCGGAATTAGGTACCTGGTAGTTATTACATCTTGACACGCGTCTGCGAAAACCGGTCTATAGTTTAACCTAGAAAAGGTAGTGTTCAGGAAAAATGGATCAATTTCCTGACGTGTTATTAGTTCCAAGCAGATCAAGCATTCCCAAAGCTCTAAGTTATGCATATCTGAACATCTTAAGTTTTACACCGAGTAATTGTCAGCCTAGTCATGTAGAACTTTTTTTTATTTTATATGATTTGTCTTCACGTCTACTATGCGGATCCCAGCACTTCTCACATTCGATTCGTCTCCTCTCATCCATTGTCCACCAAGATCTTTCAATCTCTACGTGTGGCTTCGGCTGCTGCTTCAGCATTTTCATTTAATCTTGAATATCGTAGAACGCTGGTCGAGCACATTGTCTCCTGGAATCCTGATATAGCCGAGCTGGAGCGTTCCCAATTCTATTGTGGAGAGTGGTTTTTTGCCAGACAAGTCCGGTACCAATTTCTCGATCCTGGAGAGATGAGAGGCTTGTTCGACCCGCAGCAGAATCGAACTAGCAATATGCTTGTGATGATGGACATCACTACCACTGTAGTAACTATTCCTTAAATAGTTTCTATTCTCTTTAATATCACATATGTCCTATACTAACTGTTTACCTATAATCTTAAATCTCCCGTCAACAACATTGATCTTGGGAGCCTAAATCGGCATTGCACCCAGTTAAGCTGACGCTATAGTTATAGTCACAATCGCAACCTTTTTTATTTACTGCCTATTCTTTTTAATGGCAGAACATATTGGAAAACATAACAGCAATGATGCTGAGATGTTTGCAAAACTCCGGACCACAGGTGTCTGCGGTGGAGAACGAACGCGATATTATCCATTCTGGGGAGCAAGGCGCTCACCACCACACTAAACGGGTCCTTCGTTTCGCCCGTCTCTCATTTAGTTTTCTATTAAATTAAAAAATATTTATTTAATACTCACGACCAACTTTTTATTAACCTCGGCATTGATCAAGTAATTCTTCACATTCTTCTTGAAAAAACGCGAAATGTTGTTTTATTCATCAATTACGCACAAGCTGACTTTTCGGCGGATTTCGCCTTCCTCAGAGCCTGGAAAGGTCAAGTTGACTGCAATCTACTCAGCCAAACACCTCCATAACCAAACAGAGAAACGCTGAACCAAGATTTCAATCACATTGAACACAGAATGAATTAATCACATACTCACTGCTTTCTATAAGTCCTCCACTAGATGTGTCACGTGGAACCAACAGCACAAAGTTTACATGGAAGCGCAATGTACCACTCACATTAGAACAGCAGTCTTAAGTACTGCCCGATATCACGTGTGATAATCAGGCCTTCCTCCTTGCGGTTCACTTTCGGATTTTTGGAATTAATCCACAATGCTTCAAAAATTTTGCACACTCGTGTTTTCGACTCCTGTGCAAAGATCCTTACTTCTACTTCAAAATCTTCCCCGTTATGTCTCTGTGTCCTATGCTGCGTGCCCACTGGCGTACTTGATCTAACTTTAAGTTTACCGACTAGGTGTTCTTTTATACGGACGCAGAGTGGTCTACCCGTTTCGTCAATGTATTCGTCTTCACACGTTTTACAAGAGATCAGATAAACTGTACCCGAACTCATGCAATCACTGTCTCTACCGTTGTAGCTGACTATACAATTTTGCGTTGCACATAGAAGGTTATACAGGCGGTTGCGAACTAGTTGGCTTTTTAGAGTGCTCGGTGGTATTTCGACTATTCTAACCGAATTCTCTAGACCTGCCCTTCTTAAGCAGCATGATATAGCTGCACTTACTTCATTTGAAATAAAGGGCAGGATAAGCGGAACCTTATTGCTGCTAGAGTTATCGTTGGGGGCCTGTGGCTTCCCCTACACCTAGCCCGAGCTACATTTTCGTAGCCATTGGAAACGGCTATTTCCCCCGCCAGGTTCCGGGATTCTTCCTTCTGCTCTCTTCCTGCACACACGCTGGTGACTGTTCGAAATATGTTTCTAACAAACGCCCTTTTCGTGTGAGGGCGTTTCCAACCTCTCCAGGCTCTGAGGAAGGCGAAATCCGCCGAAAAGTCACCTTATGCGCAAATGAAGAACAAAGTAACACCTCGCGTTTGCTAAACTAGAATATAAAGAATTATTTATTTAATTAAAAAACAGTATCTCAAATCTATCCATTTATAATATATGTCTTCATACCGTTTCGATATGCATTTTCAATAAAAACCTCTGGCATACCGCCTCATTCGATGTACTTCTTCGCGTGTACTGTGTCATACCCTGCGTCAGCAGTCTTTGACTACCTCTGTGAAGTCCCAGAGACAGGGGACAGAATATAAGAAGCACCAGTTGCCATCGAAATTAGTGAGTGTGTCTGTCCTCCAGTCTGCCTGTGCCTGGGTTCCAAGGTTCAGTGGTCGTCTTCTAATCTTCCAGTGTTCATCTAGCCCCTCAGTTCCTCAGTGCTCCAACTCCAGTGTCCACCTACCGTCCTTCAATTGTATCACTTCTTCTCATTTAAATCTTGCTGATACCCATCCAGTTAACCACATATCGTTACATATTACATGGAAGCGCAATGTACCACTCACATTAAAACAGCAGTCTTAAGTACTGCCCGATATCACGTGTGATAATGAGGCCTTCCTTCTTGCGGTTCATTTTCGGATTTTTGGAATTAATCCACAATGCTATTGCACTGTTGCTATTGATATTAACTGTTATAAAGCAGACTCGAAGTTGTTCACGGCAGTTACGGAAAAAAAAGTCCTGCGTGGTGAATTCATGCAAAGTCGAGCATTCCACGCACAGTTGGCGGGCAAAAGACAAATTTGACCAACTCCCAAATTCGCAGGCCAACTAGCACAAATCAGTGCATTGGCCCACTCAACTAGCACAAATTGGTGCATTGGCCCACTCGAATTGAACTTTACGCTACTACTCGGCCAACCTCTCGCACCAACTAGCACAATTTGGTGCATTGGCCCAACCGAGTGGAACTCTACATTCAACGCAACTCTACGCTCAGCACAACCCAAGGTTCAACGTTACCACTAGGCCAATCTATTGGCTATCCTACTCAGTATTTACCTGTTTTGATATTCCACTGCATCTGCCATCTCTACTTCAAGCGAGCAAGCATCGCTCAAGGAACGAAGCAACGGATCGGACAACCTCAGGAAGAGAAGCATGTGTGAAAGTACGTTTATTTGCAATATATCAAAACTGAAAAAATATCGAACACTCTTCCCTCCCGCTTGGGTGCAGTAGCAAAGGCCATTAACCGCTTCAAATCTTCATTTAACAAATACGACCAGGAGGTAAACTCTCCAGCAGACATTCCTCCTAATCAACCTCAACGAACGGAACTCCTCTTTGCACGGAAACACGCTAAAAAACCAGCGACATTGGCCATTACAGAGGATCAAGACAGTCTGGAGGCAGCACTGGACAATTACACTAAAGCGGCAGACAAGTTGCAAGCTCCAATATCAAAGAAACTAAAGGAAGGTATAAAACTAAATGTGAATAGGTCACTCACCACCATTTCCTCAACCGTTCTTTAGACATCAAAAGCCCAATAATAAAGTTGGTGTTAGATTTCGGACGTTTACTAATGAAACTTTCAAAGTCCTTAATCACTACCGCGCGAAGAGATACTGCTTCAACCTCATTGAAATGCAAAAACGTGGTATGCGGGAGGTACGAGAGCTGATAGAATCGAAAAAACATAGGACTATCCGTTAGTGATAAAGGTGGAGAGTTCGTTCTGATTCCCCATCAGTTGGATGTTGAGATAACGGAAACGCCCTTGAAGATGCTTCCCTTTATCGTCCGTTGTCTGAGGAAGATTTTAAAAGTCAACACCGAAAGTCAAACAACGAATGTGTTAAAATGACAAAAGCGGCTGGGTTAAAGCTATCAGTTATCTCTCATCTCAAAGATGGCCTACCAACATGTCTCGTCCTGTACTTGCTTATTAAAACCCATAATTAAGTATTTTTTTCTTTGATGAGCTTACACGAGGTTGATAATAATATTTATTATCGGCGCTAACGTTTCGACGTCTTCGTCTTCATCAGAGCCGACGATCCGAGTCGATGGTCTACGCTTGTTATTCGTCTCGATGTGGCGGCTTCGCCTTCGTGTCGAGTCAGGTCTTCTTCAGCGGTCCATCTCCTCGAATGAGGCACACCCATTCAGTGATGTCCTTTTATACACGATGCTGATGGTGGATATAATGATAATGTCCGTTGATAACTACTCGTTTTTCTTTCGGACATATATCATCGCGCACATCGTGCAGAAGTCGGTGTTATACCTCGGTGTGCTTAATCCTTGAACCTCGGAGAGATCGATAGAACTAGCTGAGAGACAGGCGAAACGAAGGACCCGCTTAGTGTGGTGGTGAACGTGTTATTCCCCGGAAAGGACAATAACGCGTTCGTTCCCCACCATAGACACCTGCGGTTCAGGGTTTTGCAAATATCTCAGCATCGTTGTAGTTATATTTCGCATCATAACCTGCCACTAAAAATAGTAGGCAGTAAATAAAAATGATTAAGTCAGAGTATATTATATTCACTCGAAAGAAACCACGAGAAAACTGGCTTCGATTTTTGAAAGGGCAAATTAACCTATCAGAAAACGGCTACGTTACGAAATGGTACCGAATGCCAAATAGTAAAAACATCTTGGTTCATTGCTTCTCCTCTCACCCCTCTCACACGAAAAGGGCGCTTGTAAGAAACATGTTTCGAACAGCAACCAACGTGTGCACGGGAAGAGAACAGAGAGAGGAGTCGCGAAACTTGGCACGGCAAATATTTCTAATGGCTACGAAACTGTAGCTCGGGATAGATACAGGGGAAACGATAGGCCTCCAAACGACAACTCTAGTGATAAAAAGGTCCCGTTTTTCCTACCCTTCATCTCAAATGATGTAAGCGCAGCTATAAAACGCTGTTTAAGAAGGGTAGGTCTACAGAACTCGGTAAACGTAGTTGAAATGCCACCGAGTAATCTGAGGCGCCAGCTAGCTCGTAACCGCCTATATGACCGTCTATGTGCAACGCAAAATTGCATAATTTGCCGTGATGGAAGAGACGGTGATTGCATGAGCTCAGGTACAGTTTATCTGATCTCATGTAAGGCGTGCGGAGACGAATACATTGGCGAAACGGATAGACCACTCTGCATCCGTATAAAAGAACACCTAGTCGGCAAACTTAAACCAAATACACCACTAGGCACGCAGAGGACGCAGAGACATAACGGAGAAGATTTTGAAGTAGAGGTACGATCCTCGCGCAAGAATCGAGGACACAAGCCCGTAAAACTCTCGAGGCATTCTTGATTAGTTCCAAGAATCCGAAAATGAACCGCAAGGAGGAATGCCTCATTATCACACGTGATATTGGGTAGTATATAAGACTGCTATTTTGATGGGATGGGCACATTACGTTTCCATGTGAACACTGCGCAGTTGGTCTCCAAATAACATATTAAGTGGACTCATAGAAAGCGGGGAGTGTGCCAAGACTCTGTGTTCAATGCGATTGAAATTTTGGTTTACCATTTTCTCTGTTTGGTTATGGAGGTGTTCGGCCATGTAGATTGCAGTCAACGTGACCTTTCCAGGCTGTGAGGAGGGCGAAATCCGCCGAAACGTCAGCGTGTACGTAAATAAAGAAATAAAATAACACCTAGTGTTCACTAAACAGAAATAGAAAGAATTATTCCATCAATGTCGAGGTTAATAGAAAGTCGGACGTGGGAATTACACAGCTAATAGTTCCATTTCTAATAGCTTTATTGCCTGTTAACGTTGTTGCATCGTTCTTCCACGGAAGGCGCATGTACTATCCGTTTTCTCGTTTTTCTATCGTTTTTTGAAATTGTTTCCATATCTCCTTTTTTGTTGTAACTCTGGTTTATTGGATCATATAAATTCGTTATCAGCGGGTGACTTGAATGCCCAAGGGTTTTCCTCCGATTCGGTTATACCACAGGAGGCTTGTGTGGTACTGGCTGCGAGAACTATATCAATGTCCTGATCATTTTGTTACTTATAGGTGCCTCATGTTATAAGGTAGCCGAGTCTTGATGGGATTAGTGTCATTCCCCATGGCAGTATGCTATTCTGAGGTATTCCCTTATCTAATACTTTTAGCACATCTCGGCTACCGAGCAGGATTTTAGGATGTATAGTGCTGCGGGTCGGATCTTTTGAAAGAGGAATGTTATTTCGATGAAGAAACTCCCAATCTTCCACACATAGGCTTCCGCGCTTTAATGGCTGTGTGATCGTGTCAGTTCTAGTCACCGCTATTTCATGTTCTGCTCGGTGAGTATCGCATCTTACAATATTATGGAGGTGATTCAATATTTCTTTGTGTCTGCTTTGCAATCTCCAAATTTGTGAGTTGTTAACCCAGTTGAGTATGCATCTTTTAATTGCAAGATCTTGGCCAAATCGTTAGTAATAAATGATCAATCGGCTGCCGTGACTAGTAGCACTTCTACTACCTCCTTTTTAGTCTTGTCTGGGTTGAGTACTATTGTTTGTAGCAGTGAGGAATGCCCAGAGGTTACACGCGACCTGGCCCCGTATCTATATATCAATTTCTGATGTGGAGTGGCGCAGTCATCAACCATATGCGACTATGATCAGCTGTTTTAACCTTCCTCATTGGAAGTCATGTAAAAAAGCGGTGAGTTTTTCGAGAAGCTGTTGATCATGTAATTGCCATAAAGTTTTTCGTCTTACTGTAAGTGTTATTGAAGTGTTTGGCCTAATAAATTGTATATCAGTATACCATTCCAGGCTCTGAAGAAGGCGATACTGCCGAAACGTCAGCTACTGTTGTGTTGTATTGTATTGTGTGTTTTTCTATGGAAGTAAATGTATGCTGTATAACAACCTCGCGATTGCTGAACAAGAAAACTACGCATTCATATTCCAATGCCAACGTTAATAGAAAGTCGAACCTGAGAACTATTGCTTGTGTTGCTTAAATATGTACTCTGGATTCATTTTGCTTTATAGTATGAAAAGAAGTGGAATGATCACTTGTGTGTCATTGGAAATTACTGTAGTGACCGTGGGCGGGGTCGTTCTACTCCCTTTTCTTAGGTTGTGTGGTTTTGGTTTTTCTCTTGGAGCTTCTTCCTCTTTCCGCTGCTCAGGTTCACTTGGTAGGCGTTGGTATCTACAAATGGAAGCATGGTGTCTGTGGTTGTTACAATTTCGGCACGAGCCTCCTTTGCACTCTTGCAAGCGGTGATATGAGAAACCGCAATTGTAGCAAAGATTGCGATGTTTTATCACTTTTACTCTTTCCTGTGAAGTTTTCATCGTAGTATAGTGGATTGGTAAGTGTCCTATCTTGTTACCATAAAAACCTGGTTGCGGTTTTTTCATGCGTCTTCGTTGATGATTCGTGGTTACTCCTAGTGAACTTTTATCAACGTATTGTTGCGGTCGTTTCTTGGAACTGGAGATTTGCCTAGTTGGCTTTCTACTGTTAGTTCTTGGGCCAGGTAGTCGTTGATTACTTGGAAGAGTTCCTCTATTTCGGGTGTCTCGCTGATTCGGTATTGCCGTGTTTCACGTAGAGCGTGTCGCTGGATTTTTTCCGTGAACTTTTTCAGTTGTTGTTGGAGGTACATGCTATCGACTTGCTCTCCGACTTTGTGGAGAGATCTTTTAACTTCTGTTTAGCAAACACGAGGTGTTATTTTATTTCTTTATTTACGTACAAGCTGACGTTTCGGCGGATTTCGCCTTCTTCACAGCCTGGAAAGGTGAAGTTGACTGCAATCTACATGGTCAAACACCTCCATAACCAAACAGAGAAAATGCTAAACCGAAATTTCGATCACATTAAACACAGAGTCTTTGTACACTCTTTCCACAAGCGTTGAGTTCAATTCGAGTGGGCCAATGCACCAATTGATGCTAGTTGGCCATCGGATTTAGGAGTTGGTCGGATTTGTCTTTTGCCCGCCAAATGTGAATGGAATGCTCGATTTTGTATGAATTCGCCACGCTGGACTTTTTTTCCGTAACTGCCGTGAACAACTTCGAGTCTGCTTTATAACAGTTAATATCAATAGCAACAGTGCAATAACATTATGTAATATGTAACGATATGTGGTAAACTGGATGGGTATCAGCAAGATTTAAATAAGAAGTGATACAATTGAAGGATGGTAGGTGGACACTGGAGTTGGAGCACTGAGGAACTGAGGGGCTGGATGAAAACTGGAAGATTGGAAGACGACCACTGAACCTTGGAACCCAGGCACAGGCAGACTGGAGGACAGACACACTCACTGATTTCGATGGCAACTGGTGCTCCTTATATTCTGTCCCCTATCTCTGGGACTTCACAGAGGTAGTCAGAGACAGTGCTGACGCAGGGTATACACGGTACACGCGAAGAGGTGCATGGAATGAGGCAGTATGCTAGAGGTTTTTGTCGGAACTGCATGTCGAAAAGGTTTAAAGATTTTTACATTATGAATGGATGGATTTATGATAGTTATAAGTAAATAGTAAAAGACACATGTGATATTAAAGAAAGTAGGAACTATTTAAGGAATAGTTACTATAACCACTGTAATATCTGCCCCTTTGTAGAAAATATATGTCCAAACAGCATAGAAGATGATTTATTCAATTGCAGAGCTTAGCAAAATCTATTGGAAGGGTTGGAATGCCTAAAAAACATCGAAAATTGGTGAAAATGACAAAAAGCGTGCGACTGAATGTATATATTATGACCAGTGATTTTCTTTTTCCAACAATATTTTCATCGAAATCCTCACAACAACATTTCCCTTTTTATTTTTAGATCACCCGACACCTCCTATCACGTGATCGAAAATCGCACACTTCTTCTTTTTGGTTCTTCTTCTTGTGCCCATTGTTAGTAAAGGTGTTTGAAATTTTTGCTCAGTGATTAGGCTGTTGCTTGAGGATTTCCATCGACGTCGTTAATGTTATAATGCTGACAGTGTCGATTCTTCCTAGAATCCTGTGAAAACCGGTCTAGGGCCTTCCAATATGGATTAGATGAGGTAAGCTGCTCCCAGACAAGTATTGTGCCAATTTCCCCACTCCGGGGTATGGAAGACTTGGCGGGCCTATGCTGGCGTCGATCCAGCACCTGTCTAGGCTGGCCCTTCCGCGTAATGAATGGCGTGACTACAACCGGGCCATCCACTCTTGCGTTACGCCAACGTTCTACTATGAACATGCACACTGCGCTTTCAAGCATGTTAGTTGTATTGGGCTTTCCTTTGGTTTCACAAGTTCTATTCATGTTGTTAACATACTGTATCAAACAAATGAGTGGTTAAATAGGGGGTTCCAGTCCATAATTTACTCAATGACCAGGGATACTGTCACATAGGTCAAGATGTCAGAAACCAGAGGAATCGAATGTCAGGCTTCTGATTCACAATCAAAGAGGAAAAGTCATTAACGAATAACTTCCATGGAGACTTAGGTGTACACTAGGGCAACTTTTTACGTTTAACCGCGGATACCCACATCATAGCTCTGACATGCAGCACGACTGAGATGTGCCTGAATAATGAAATCATGTAGGTGAAGAATAAGGTAGAAATTAGTAGATAGAATAATCGACAGTGCTTTTATATATGCGGTGCAAAAGGTATCTGGGATCTCTAAATATTCTTCATTTCTAGAGTTTTGCTTGAAAAGATGATTGGTTCTATGATTTCTAAAGCAGCAAGTTAGACAGTTTAGTTAACTTATTACTTAGACCTGGTAAACAAAAATTGGAAGCCGACTGATAAAATATGCATATTTGTCCGTCCAGCGATTTAAAAAGGAAAACTTTGCAAATAAACGAAAGATGAATGAATTTAGTTCCAGTGCTTTACTAATACAAAGGTTTAACTTTTTTCAACCTTTGGAAGGTTAAAAATTGAAAAACTGGTGGCGCGTCATTCCCAGAACTGCTCCGATTTCTCTCATAGCCTAAACATCACAGAGCTTCTGAATCCGCACGACATTAAAGCAACAGCGACCAAACATCGAATTGGTTTCCACAGTAATTTTATAAGATGTAGAAATATGTTTAAATTGGATGCAATAAGACTTTAGATAGTTACGAAGAAACAATAGCTATTACTAATGTAGTTTCAAGCGTCATCAACTGATCGATGTGGTGAATCGAACAGACGTCGTGCTTTTTAGAATAACTAGTAAACAAGCAGTGCGAAAATAAGGCCATCTTTTCCATTTATATTAGCTCGAGGTGAGTTGTAAAGATAGTGAAAAGATGAGGTGAAGCAGCATACTGTTTGCAAAACCACTAGAGAATCTTGTCAAAGAGTGTTAGTTTGGTAGGATGCTTCTTCACATAAACGATGCTATTTTGATATGCCACTATTTCTTTCAACTATCAGTCGCATTCAATAAATTGCTAACAGATGTGTTTGCGAAGGATAAGACAGCGAAATTGTCCTTTGTGACTGGCCGTAAGTTTTTCTACTTGTCGAATCCGTCATCCACCTACATCGACGGCGACTTTACAAATACAATTCATCAAATGTGTCAACGCTAATCAATAGGGTTGGTGTACTCATGGGTTTTCTAGTAATAGCATTTAGAGCCGCTTAGGGATGTAGCATGTATTCGATCCCTTGTAATCGATTCATACCGTCGTTGAGGTGGTTAGATGTTATTTGGCATATACAGTGACTTGTACAGGTAGTAACTCAATGCCTTTATCCTTCTTAGGCAAGTCTATTAATCTGCTAACCAATTTCCGACCTTGCAAAGATGAGAAGCTTTCTTTGTCTTTAGAGGGAAATCGAGCCAACAATCGACAACGTGTATTGCAGAGGGCCTCTAATCACTGCACCAACATGCACCTTAATGCAAATATGTAGCAACATTTGGTGATAAACAGAAGCAGCATTCGTCGTTTTCACTTTCAGCAATCGCGAGGCTGTTAAACTGCATACAACAGCATACAGCATACGCTTACTTCCATACAATAACACACATACAATACAATCGTAGCTGACGTTTCGGCAGAATCGCCTTCTTCAGAGCCTGGAAGGGTACACTAATACGCAACTTACTAGGTCAAACACTTCAACAGCACAAACAAAAAGATCAAAATCCGAGCGATAATTACAAGATCTACGGCCACTCGATCTTTCTGTTTTGCTCTTGAAGTGTTTGGCCTAGTAAGTTGCGTATTAGTGTACCTCTCCAGGCTCCGAAGAAGGCGATTCTGCCGAAACGTCAGCTACGATTGTGTTGTATGTGTGTTATTGTGTGGAAGTACACGTATGCTGTTTAACAACCTCGCGATTGCTGAAAAGAAAACGACGAAATAATAATTCAATGCCGAGGTTAATAGAAAGTCGATCCTGGGTACTATTACAAGACGCAACATTGGTGTTGGATCGATAAGTGTTTGCTACTCTTTGGTATCAAACAGCTGACATCTTTGAGCCTATTAATATGCTAGAAAGCAACATATCGTCTGCCTGAAACTCACGTGGATAGGTGGGATGCGATCTAAAAAATATCAAGGAATGCAACATTACTTAAGCATGGATGAGTTTTTCACTCGCAAAGCATAAAAATATGGCATTTCGTAGCTTAGACCAGAAAAGAAATGGTGGACAAACAAGTTAAAACTTTCAAAATTTAAAAACTTTGCTAGAAAAAACTCTTGGCTTTGCTTATTGAGCCTAAGATATGCTTCAACATGCTCTGCCTTTGATATCCCTCGAGAGGTTCCATGACATATGTGGAAATGATCCGCTATCTAGGGATAATACAATGCTTCCTGCCTTTGTCCAAGATTCCGTCATTCCTGTTCGAGAAGACTGAAGTGATGAACTTTTGAACGGAGAGCAGAGCAAGAAAGAACGCTTCAGTGCTCTATTTTGGGTTCAATTTGTGGCTGGAATCATCTACTTCCTACCGGTGCGTATTCGTCTATGACCGATGAAACGAAGCGCTGCGAAAGAAATCAACCAAACGAGAAGAGAAACTCGAGGAAAACAAACTATGCTGAATTGTTTCATTGGCAAAAAGACTTTTAAGTTTAAAGACAATCACATTCTAAAATTTTTTACAGGCAACAAAACGCATCCGCTTACATAATTTGCCTCTATCATAAGTGAAGCACCAGATGAGTGGTAGTGTTAGGCATATTTCAGAGAACGCCGTTGAGTTAACTGCGCGCCATCTGGAAAAGCTCAGTGAAAAGTGCTCATAAAAGCAACACAAAGTGGGTACTATAGGCTTCTTTTACAAGGATTGCTACGATAAGTGTATGATCTAGGCTAAAATCGGAAAAAAAGTGGTTGGAAAGACTTTCAGTATAGGCAAAGTACCTTAGTAAAAAAGATCCTGAACGCCGAAGATAAACCCACTTTGTAGGGGTGGACAACGCTGTGGTAGTGGTATTATTCATCCCAAGAATAGTACTGGTTTGATCCCACATGGCTCACGAAGTTACTTAGCCTTCCACGGTAGGATGAAAAGTATCAGACTTGCCTGGGAAGAGTCAACTCAATGCAATCAAAGTGGAAATGCTCTAGCTTGGCTATTATGAGATTTCAGAAAGAATCGACAGAGCCAGCATTTAATAGCATTCACTGTGCACATCAAAAGTGTGAATAACTTCATGTGTGGTGGATGGTATGCAACGAATCGAATGTAGGAACTGTTGGGATCCGTAGGGTAGCTGTAAGGTTTTTTTTAGCTTCATTACTTACTTCATTAATCCCTACTGGGATTTGAACTGTTGAATACTGTTAAATCTATTGATACTTTTGGATTCTTCTTCTTAATCGCTTGCACCTAGCAGCTGTTCCTACGCCCTTATTGTTCTGCGTCATCGACGAGATCTCAACCCCCGACATTCAAAGGCGTGGCAACCAGACAGGATAGGGGGGCGTAACTTTAATTGTGAGAACTTCTATCGTCCAATCAGCGACCAGAGGAGGTGTGGTCATTCCTAGTGGCAGCCAACTGGTGCAGGATATGCCACAACAAAGCACAAAGCAGAGTTGGAATCAGTCAGTCTCCGTCTAGTAACATGGCTAGCCGTACCACTGCTGGAGGAATTGGATTTGCCGTGCGACAAAAGGTGAATACACTCTCAGTAATCATTCATTCGCTTGTATCGGTTGAAAATTGTATGATTTCTACTAAATATGTATAGTCTGTGAAGTTTTTCCTCTATTTACAGCAAGACTCCAAGTATAATGAAGACGAAGGAACAATACTTCTGGCGTGGATAAAGCAACTGTCTGGTGAGAACATCAATACGTCCGGAGATCGAGATAACTTCTTGAAACTTCTTAAGGACGGCACACTATTATGCAAGTAAGTTTTGTTTCTAATCGAATAAATGTTAAGCTCCTTCAAGAATATTTAGCATTTGTATCCTCCTCTTTACATATATTTTATAATTCTCAACAGTTCATCTCACCCGGATTAGTTTTGAGGGAAGCACAAAATTTATCAGGATATTCACGCAGTATTCGTAACAAAGCTGTCTTTAGTGTTTTTCAATTAAAAAAAAATTATGTCCAGTCTAATGAACTTGACAGTTCTTTCTCTTCCGTCTGTCTTGTTCACAGTTGTTACTGGAATGATGAAAGTTGGCCAAGCTAAGTGAACAGCATATGTCGATGGGATGGTTATGTTGTAATAAGTCAATGGCGTAGGCGCCACATCGCTCGGTCTCTGGAAAAATATCTCATATGATGACGGCTGTTATGACCGCAAGATTTGGAAGAATCTTCCTCAAAAAACTGTGAACGGAAAGCTAAATAAACAAGAAAGTGCCTCCTACAATGCCGTCATGTAGAGGTCTTGCTGAATAGTCTTACTCTTTGGATATTGAGAAAGTCTTCAAGAAGCGTCTTGCGCGGTGAATATATTTAGGTGTTGTTTATTTAAATCTTCTGGAATCACAAGTGTATACCAAAATATAAGATCGCAAGTTGCAGACTCAGATATGTGTATCTCTTCGCAACGGTTTGTGGCTTCCTGGTGGCTGGGAGATGTTCCCAGTGATGGGCTGTGATGTATAGCGGGGAGATGCACTCAAAGGGAAAGGCCTCTAAAGCTGAAGAGTTTCGTGTTTCTATCCGGTAATCCAGCTAAGAGTAAACCAGCATCAGCATCTAGCACCGTCCTACTATCAAACTAGTTGCATGGTGACAAATTTTCCTTTGATCTACAAGTGCTGTGACCGCCTGTAGTGGTGACTACCTGGGACAGACTTCGGCCTGGCTGACCTCGGGAGTCCAGGGAACTACAATGGCTGAGCCAGCAAGACTCGTAAAAAATAGAGATGGTACTGAGGCACACAGAATCAGTGAGGATGGGCCGTCCAACTTTCTAAGTAACTGAGATATTTGTAACATGTTCTGACGAAGGCTCGTATATATATATAAGCGAAACTGAGTTTTACGTAGGAGTAAAGTGTTGTATGAAATCGATTTCAAACACGTGTCGATTTGAAGCGGATTTGATCGAAGCTAGTGTGCTCCTAATCAGCGAAAAGTGCCACCTGTTCGCTTTCCGAGCTACGATGGCAACTTTTTCACCGCTTCTGAACCATTCTCATATTCAAGAAAGAGAACATTGATGCAGCGACATCACCGTTCCGAAATTTTTCGTTTTTCACCCTCTATGTGTGATGAAGGGCTGATATGAACAAAATTGGAGCTGATGTGTGCTTCGTACCGGCGATAACGATTTTCGGGGGCTCACTTACTTTTCACCACGTAAGCCATGGGCCTTGATTTGCCTTTCGCTAAGCCTTGTTTTTACTATACCGTTGTTATCAGCAATCGTCCATTAGCGAGAACGTTTTGAAGAGCAGAAATCAGTAACGGATCCAGTTAATCTGAAGGTGGATTCGAAATCACAATGTTTAAGTATGATATCCTTAAAGGGCGAAGTCAAGAGAAGAAATCTACGAGCTAGCTGAGTTAGCTGAGCGTAAGCTTTTCAGTTATCCAACTATATAGTATAAATGAGAGGCAAATGTATTATTACAGATAGATTTAACAGCGTATTGATGTAGTGGTGCTTTTTTCTTACAGACTTTTTTGCATAGTTCAGCCAACTCTTGATGAGCAAACACGAGGTTGTTATCACAGTATTTATTCACAGTAACTGACTTTTCGCAGTTCCGCCTTATCCACAGCATGGAAAAGTC
Organism: Angiostrongylus cantonensis; assembly: GCA_009735665.1. NCBI lineage: Eukaryota > Metazoa > Nematoda > Chromadorea > Rhabditida > Metastrongylidae > Angiostrongylus > Angiostrongylus cantonensis. The sequence goes on from MQTX01000095.1 coordinate 465,865, forward strand.
AAATCGACATGCAAACTACCTACTCAAACACTTACAAAACCTCAGCAGATAAAATTTAAGACGTAAATTTTCAATCCTATAGTACACAGCTTCTCCCTCAAATAAGTGGAAGTCTTACAAAGAACAAAACGACAAGCGTTTAAGAGAGGCTGTTGACTATCCGAATGAAAACTTGTCTTAAGCAGGGTTAACAAAGTGTTTGGCTAGGTAGATTGCGTGTGAATTTAACCTTTCCAGGTTCTTAAGAAGGCGAAACCGCGAAAGTGGCAACTTGTGACTAAATAAATACTGTAATAAAAACTTCTGCTTGGTCTGCTCGTGAAGAGAACACTGAATCATTGATTACTAAATGCAAAGGTTAACAGAAACTCAACTCGATCCTGGAGTTTACCCAGTATAGACTAAAGGTAAAAGTAGTCTCTACCAAAATTGGAATAGTTTCTTTCACTTTAGCTGAAAGCAGTCACCAGCGTTCCAGCAATTATGTAATAAAGCATTTACGTCCTTTCGGAAAGAACAGTTACAAGAGCCAACGAGAACCGTTATTGCTCCACGACTGGTACATTGGTACCAGACTGGACTGGAAACAGCTTCTTTCGGTGCACTTAAATTGATGACGGTCTCTAGGCGAGACCACAGGACGCTCTAGCGCAAAACCATCCGAGGACAGAGGGAACTGTCTCGATCTGCATGCAAAGACATTTCTAAAAAGGACCGAAATCCTCAGGCAGCAACCGATACGACCACAAGCTAAAAAACCTCTGAGGATGACGGATTCTGGACAACGAAACGAACAAAAGCATAAGTGCTACGGTCTGCACAATACATCAATGTACTCCCAGCAAATAAGAAATAATTAGGGTAAATATGTGTCTTTAACAAGGTTCGTGTATTTCAATAAACCACTCTGTCTGTGAAACCAAAACCTGGAAAGTTTTTTATTTTCTTGAAGCAAATTTTTTTCCAGAAACAGCATGTATCCTAGCATTCTCCAAATCGTAATTAAAGGGCAGCAAATGGAATCGAACCAGGAATCGTGAAGAAGATCCAGAAGCCGATCTCGAACTTTGCCTGTATGGAAAACATCAACGCGTTTGTGGAGGCGGCTAAAAAGGTAGGAAGAACTCAAAGCGTTATGAATCTATTGATGATAAGCTATTATTAATTAAGGCCCATTTTGCTGGAATCCGGTCACATTTTCCTTTTCATTGCATTTTGTAATGTTCTGAGCGTAAAGGTGGCTCTAGGCCAAGGATAAGTGTCATCGCAAGGAGGTTTGATTATTGGGTGAACAGAGAGCTGAAGGAATTGTAGAAAAAAGGGTTTAAACTAGATCGGGCTAAGTAATCCATAAATCTTCGTTGCTTTAAACTGCTTATTAACCTCTGGCTGATACAAGGCGCATTATCGGATTACGTTCTTACACGATATTTGCTTACAACTAAGAAACATTAACGCAAAAAAAGCAAACGACCATCCACATATTTTCCAAAAACACCTATCAGTAGCAAAATTTTGCTGAATAGAAACTCTTTCCAAAAAGCTATTAAACCAATATGGTTGTGTGACAGCTTTCTTGTCTATCAGAAGTTGGTATGGTTAAAAAGACAAAGCGTTAGGTGTTGAGCAATCGTTTGTGGATGCCCCAAGCATTCAGCATCATTCATAGCATCGCATAGTTGGGTGAATCCATAACTAGCCTCTACAGTGCCTTACAGGATCCTTGCGGTGCAGCAAGTCAATGATTTTTCCACGACCGACTTTCTATTAACCTCGGCATTGATCAAGTAATTCTTCGTATTCTTGTTGAGCAAACGCGAGGTGTTATTATTATTCTTTATTCACAAATAAGCTGACGTTTCGGCGGACTTCGCCTTCTTCAGAGCCTGGAAAGGTCAAGTT
>MQTX01000095.1:467851-486330 GCA_009735665.1 Angiostrongylus cantonensis
CGAGATCGGTCACTGGTGCTTCCACCTTAGACATAAAAGCAATGGCAAGAGTTGGTGCCAGTCGCTGTCCCATTTCCAACCCTCTTATTTGAGCGTAGTAATTTCCGGACCATCTGAAGATTGAGCAGTTCAAGCATTCTTTTAAGAGTGCCATCAACTGCTCTATCTTGAAGCCATACATGTTTATTTCTCCTTTGTGCTGTGTAAGGAGTTCGAATATGGATTGCATTGCGGAGTCATTCGACACGTTTGTACAAAAGGGCGGTAAAGTCGAATGACTCCATCACGTACGCACTGTTAGGCTGCGCAGTACGCAGACGATCCAGAAACATCTGGGTGTTTATAAGATGGGCTGGAATGTGTTTCAACAACTGGTTAAATATTAAGGTTAAAAACCATGTTATCCTATCCGTTGGCCCGTCTACATAGCTAATGATCGGTCTAACCTTAAACAATGATGGATCGGTAGATGCTAGGTCAACGCTGGATACTAACTTATAAGTTTTTATAAGTAAGTACAAGACGGGACATGTTGGTGAGTCAACTTTAAGTTGAGAGATAACTGATAGTTTTAAACCAGCAGCCCTTGCCATTTTGGCCCACTCGTGGTTCAATTTTCGGTATTTACTTTTAAACTCCTTTTCAGATTATGGCCGATAATAAGCTAATATTGCCTGCCGTATATCTATATCTTTAAATAAGAGGATTAAAATAGCAACCTTAACCTGACCAGAAAACATAGTATAATCTTGTCAGCCAATGAAAAAACGGCTCTTCATGATTTCAGAGAACACTGACCACATGTTTACTTACTTACTTGATACTTGGACGGCCCGTACTCAATGGTTATACGGGCCCAAGCATAATACCCACTTTTCGATTTTGCTGATTTAGCCATAGTGTTTCCCTGGAGCCCTAAGTCGCCACCACCATAGACAGTCGCAGCCCTTGTGGATCACAGGGAGATTTGCCACCATGCGACTTTGATACCAGGACGGTGGGTGGTGAGTGGATCCCATCACGAACACGCAACTGGTGCAATACCATTGAGGGCTTACCAATCCCTTCATCTCTCTAGGCTCAGGGAATTGGTACCAGCCTAGTCTGGAAAAAATACTCTCTGCATTCCAAGTGGGCACGCTTTAGCAAGATAATCTCAGATTTACAGGGAGAATCGACTCGATCAGCATTCTACTACACTCACTATGATAGAAAATTAGTAATCGGTAAGCCACATGTAAATGTTCAAATTACTTCGTGTACGATGGATGCTAGGAAAGGAACACAATGTGAGAATTGCTGAGACCAGCACAGTAGACGTGAAGACGGGTCGCACAAAAAAATACTTATATGTATGTATATATATAAAGCTATCAGCAGCAGCTTTATCAAATTTATGATGATTGCTTCGCCCGTTCATATTCATTCCTAGATCCGAGTGACTACTCTCATTTCAGTTATTTACCGTTGGTAAGAAACTATAGTAGATCCCGACTCGCCAAAGTTTTCAACAACTGGTTAAATATTAAGATTAAAAACCATGTTATCCTATCCGTTGGCCCGTCTACATAGCTAATGATCGGTCTAACCTTAAACAATGATGGATCGGTAGATGCTAGGTCAACGCTGGATACTAACTTATAAGTTTTTATAAGTAAGTACAAGACGGGACATGTTGGTGAGTCAACTTTAAGTTGAGAGATAACTGATAGTTTTAAACCAGCAGCCCTTGCCATTTTGGCCCACTCGTGGTTCAATTTTCGGTATTTACTTTTAAACTCCTTTTCAGATTATGGCCGATAATAAGCTAATATTGCCTGCCGTATATCTATATCTTTAAATAAGAGGATTAAAATAGCAACCTTAACCTGACCAGAAAACATAGTATAATCTTGTCAGCCAATGAAAAAACGGCTCTTCATGATTTCAGAGAACACTGACCACATGTTTACTTACTTACTTGATACTTGGACGACCCGTACTCAATGGTTCTACGGGCCCAAGCATAATACCCACTTTTCGATTTTGCTGATTTAGCCATAGTGTTTCCCTGGAGCCCTAAGTCGCCACCACCATAGACAGTCTCAGCCCTTGTGGATCAGAGAGAGATTTGCCACCATGTGACTTTGATGCCAGAACGGTGGTGGATCCTGGTATTGGTCTACTTTTAGCTAGGCTTACCGATGGGAACACCGGACTCCTTCTCAGCTTGGGAGACCCTGCCGTGGGAATGAACCCCCGCTGTACATCGCAGTCTAACACCCAGGAACACCTCTCAGCCACGTTGAGGCTGTGAAGTGTTGGGAGCTTTATCCACTTTAGGGTGCATTTTTTGCATTAATTACGTAAAAGTCAAAACTGCTTGCCAACGCTACCTCATTTGGAATCTTCTACGGCCTTTGGTTCTGTCTACTTCGGAATAACGAAGTTAAATTGTTTTCTCTGAATAAACATTGTGCTAAACCGAATACGACAGCTTCGTAGTGACCCTTATGCCGCAACGAAAACACAATTTTGAATAAAACTCCACTTATTCGGTGAGCTTACACGAGGTTGGCAAGTGATGTTTATTTTTGGCTAACGTTTCGACGTCATCGCCTGCATCAGTGCCGGTGATCCGAGTTGATGGTCCGCAGTCGTTCGTACTTTCGATGTGGTGTCTTCGCCGTCGTGAGTCGCATCTTCAAAAGCGAAGGAAAAGAGCACCACTTGAATAAGGCAACCTCATCAGGCAGCTCTCTTTTATACAAAACGGTTGTTGGTAATAATGACTGTCCGAAGATAAGAATTTGCCCTTCAATGGATAATTACGATTTTTGATGGAGTCGAATGCATTGTTCATCCTTAAGATTACTGAACAACGCCGAGTGCTTTATCCTTTTGTCCTTTACCGTCCCCATTTGCATTTTAATACAATGTTGGAAATGGGACTTAAAATAGCAACACTCACTTTCAAATTTGCAGCAGATATCCTCAAGTGTGATGGGTACTCTTCATTTCCTTAGTTCAGTCCGTTGTCCTACAGTTATCACCCAAAAGCGCGTGTGGGGCAGTGGTCGTAGGTCCACTGCAAAACGCACGTGCAATCGATCCTTGTGCCCATGGCTCACCAAGCCTTCCATCTCTCCGGGGTCGGTAAATTGGTATCAGACTTGTCTGGGAGGATAGCAGCACTGGCTCGATGCATCGGTAGGGCGCTGCGAGTCACTGTAAAGGCCAGATAGTTCGTACTTTCGATGTGGTGTCTTCGCCGTCGTGAGTCGCATCTTCAAAAGCGAAGGAAAAGAGCACCACTTGAATAAGGCAACCTCATCAGGCAGCTCTCTTTTATACAAAACGGTTGTTGGTAATAATGACTGTCCGAAGATAAGAATTTGCCCTTCAATGGATAATTACGATTTTTGATGGAGTCGAATGCATTGTTCATCCTTAAGATTACTGAACAACGCCGAGTGCTTTATCCTTTTGTCCTTTACCGTCCCCATTTGCATTTTAATACAATGTTGGAAATGGGACTTAAAATAGCAACACTCACTTTCAAATTTGCAGCAGATATCCTCAAGTGTGATGGGTACTCTTCATTTCCTTAGTTCAGTCCGTTGTCCACCAGTTATCACCCAAAAGCGCGTGTGGGGCAGTGGTCGTAGGTGCACTGCAAAACGCACGTGCAATCGATCCTTGTGCCCATGGTTCACCCACCCTTCCATCCATCCGCGGTCGACAAATTGGTATCAGACTTGTCTGGGAGGATAGCAGCACTGGCTCGATGCATCGGTAGGGCGCTGCGAGTCACTGTAAAGGCCAGATATGCATTCAATCACCTCCAACGATGCTTAATGAAGTCGAATACACGACCTATCCCTCAGGGATTGATCAACGCCGAAAGCTATATCCTTTACCTCTTTACAGCTATTTCCTAAAAAGATTATCGAATTTAAAATATCGGACTTCGTCCAGGTTTCCACAGAACATTGGAGCCGTCTGCTCTCTGATACTCCAAGTCATGATATAGCTTAAGTCTCTCAACAACCTAGAGATATTATAACCTTTCCAAGTTTCACCACCAGTGGAAAATAGCCATAGCGGCAGTGACATATTGAAAATTAACGATATGGTTTTTCTTCATCCTCCTGCTCTTCTGTAAATGTTTGTGATTACATAATCGGTGTTGTTCTGTTTAAATCAATAGAAGGCTTCGTACAGTTTATCATTTTCAAGATTTCAGTACTAGCAAGCCACACAACGGTAATAACTCTAATCACTACTAAATTATTTCTAGATAACTAAAATGATGCTGAAATATTTGCAAGACTCCGGACAGCAAGTGCGCTATTATCCTTTCCGGGGATTAACGCTCTCACCACCACACCATGCAGGTCCTTTGCTTTCCTTTCTCTCTAGGTGCTATCGGATACCACCCGTCAACGGGGTTGATCTGAGGCACACAGAACTGAGAGAAAGGCGAAACGAAGGACTCGCATGGTGTAATGGTGAAAGTGTTTGTTAGTCCCCGGAAAGGTTAATGGCGTGTTCAATCCCCACTGCAGGCGCCTGTGGTCCGAAGTTTTGCGATTATCTCAGCATCATTATAATTCAATAATTTATAATTTATTTCACAGCACATCTTGCCGTTGAAAGTATAGGTAGCCAATAAAAAGTGATTACATTATTTCTAGGTAGTTAATGTCACACAGGATACAGGATAAACTTCATGAAAAGTTGTTCACTTATGATTTGTAAATTTTCAAAATGCTATAAATATACGACATCCTAGAACATGTTCAAAAATAAATTGGCAGCCAAAGAACTACTTGAGCGTTGGTTCTTGTAAACATTTGTGAACATTGAAAGTTTCCTGTTCTGTTTCAAGTTCCAGTTTCTCTTTTATGGGTTTTCAAGAACATCCATTTCAGTTTGCGAAAGCAAACTGTAATTGTCCTTGAAGGGATAAAATTTGTTACAACTAACGTTTTTCACTTTGGTATGTTTAGATAAGGTTTCAAGCTTCATTTCTTAAAAGTGTGTAATCTTCTTTCAATTAAAACTGAGGTTTTATCTGATAAAAATACGAATAAAAACTTCCTGTTTGGTTCAAATGACAGTGAAGTGTAGTGAGTGCAGTGAAGAGGCACTCATGCTGACACTGATGTACACTGAATGTCGAGTTCAATCCGCTTCATCATTCTCTTTGAGGATTTTGAAAGGTTTTTGAAGTACATAATTGGCAGTATGAGATTGTTGACAAATATTGTTTGTTACTCGCAATGATGGCTTTACTGGTTTAAATCATAACGACACATTGGCACTCATGTTGGGCGTGACGTTCATCAACATTTTCTCTCTTGACAGATTATTTTCTGCTCGAAGCGACTTTTAACGTTTACACTCTCTTTGTTCTCTAACCATATTCGTGCCTACTATAAAAAAAAGCTCTAAAAGCTCTCGGCGTTGATCAATCCTTAAGGTATGCGCCATGCATTCGACTTCATCAAGTATCGTTGGAGATGATTGAATGCACATCTGGCCTTTACAATGACTCGCGGCGGCCTGCCGATTAATCGAGCCAGTGCTACTATCCTCCCAGACAAGTTTGGTACCAGTTTGTTGACCCCGGAGGGATGGAATGATTGGTGGGCCATGAGCGCATTCCACGTGCGCGTCGCAGTGGCGCCTCCAACCACTGCGCCACACGCGCCCTATTCGTACCTACTATGGGTTTAAAATTCTTCATTAACTGCAATATCTCGATTTTTTTTGCCTCTTCTATGGGATTAAACCTCTCACTATCATACACAATGATACGCTGCCCGATAGGCGTGCCACGCAAAAATGGCCTCGATCGTAAAAGGGTTGAACGTTTTGTATTGTAACAACTACTTAGTGCAAAGGGGTGGCCAAAATTGCCCTTCCTTTCATGAGCTACATTAATTTTTGATCGTGTAGCACACCTTTATGACTTCTCTAGTCGATCGAGGGCATGTCGAAAACAGATTATACTGGGGCTGGTCAAAAGAGAAGTATTCTCAGCTACACTTCCAAAAGCCGTTTCGGACGGTGGGATGGAGTCGATTCGTGTAAAAAAAACATGAGAGAGAGAGAGAAATACAATTTTCAAACTCAAATTTCGCTCACTGCTAGCTAACATAATACCGACTACTATGAACGGATAGTCATGTCAACAACAACTGCCATGTGTAGAAGAGCGCTGCCGGGTGAGCATGGTTCATTCGTGCAGTGTCTCAGATTCCGCCTGGGTACGACAAGGAAGACGCCACATTGAGATAACGAACAACTGTGAACCACCGACACAGATCACTGGCTCTGATGAAGACGAAGACGTCGAAACGTTAGCCGAAATAAATCTGTTTATCAACCTCATGTAAGCTCAACAATCTAAATACGTGCTGACAGAAATACAATTCGTTACCAGACCAGAAAGCGGTTAGGACAGTGGAAGTGATTGTGATCACCACGAGCAAGGTACTGTTTTGATCCCGCTTCGAGCCCATTAAGCTTCTCATTGCTCAGGGGTTGGGGGCTGAGAAATTGGTACCGGACTTGCCCGGAAAAAAAGCACTTCCTGAAATCCAATTGAGAACGCTCCTGCCCGGCCATCTGAGGACTCTAGGGAGAATCAACTCGACCAACATTCTACAACATTCAAAATGAAATAAAAATCCTCATTCAGCAGCCGAAGCCACACTTAAAATTTGGAAGACCATGGGGGATAGACCGCGATGAAGCAAGTCAAATGTGAGAAGTGCTGGGGTCTGCACAGGAGAGGTAAAAGTGCATCGCATAAAAATAAAAAGATGTATTACATCCTCTCAACGGTTTACTGCCTAATCGTAGCTAGGGAATGTTTCTGAGTATCGGGCTGCGATGCAGAGCAGTGATTCATCTCCACAGTAAGGCTTCTCAAACTGAGAATAAGTCCGATGTTTGCATCGTGAAGCCCAGCTAAGAGTAAGAGTAAACCAACACTAGTATTCACCGTCGGCCTGATATCAGACTAGTTGCATGATAGGGGATTACTTTATGGGGTGGTGACGACTTGAGGAGGTTTCGGCTAGGCTGACTTCGAAGCCCCACGAAAAACTTTATCCCTCTGAAGTTCATGATTTGTCTAAAAGTATCCTCGGCAGCAGCTAAGATGCACAAGACTTTTTTAACAACAAGTAGTCGAGCTACTTGGACAATTAGAAGTCGATTGGCCAGATGTCCCATGATTACACTGAGTGAAGTCAAGCTTCATACACACTTTTGTAGCTAGTAAGTGGCCGAAGATAAACTCATGAAACTACATTGTTTCTTTCAGTTCTGTTAACAGATGTTACAGTTGTTGGCAATTTGTAATTGTGTTGGCATCAATGCTTGGTCCAATTCTTGGACATTGTTCACTGGTGCGATCACTCCTTTGGAGTTCAAGAAATTTTAGTGAGTGCTTCCCAAGCACGTACTTGGCAATGTTATCATAATCTTCTTTTCAAACGAAGTCATCTTTGAAAATGCACCACTGTTCTATTTTTTCAAACCGTCTACTGAACGTCGTTAATGGCCGTATTTTGGGTCCTGTCTAAAACTGTGGTCATGTATCAGAAGTTGGTCTTATCATGAAAACAGAACAAGTTCTCTCAGTTCTTGAGGTACGATTTTCTGAGTCTACCTCTTAGACTTTCCAAATGTATTAAGTTTGCAGTTTCAGAGCTGCTTGTTTACCTACGCTTAGCTTTCGCGCAAGCACTCTTGATCCGTTGTTTGCGAGTCCGCTTTAAGTCTGCTTAAGGTTTTCAATGCGCCAAAAGCTGTTGATAATCCTCTGCTATTTCTACCTTCAAAGTTTTGAGTTTCTCGAAATTCACTAAATTTACGGAAGCGATCTTCTAGGTTTTCGAATTCAATAATTCTTATTTTCCCAGCTTTTTCTTAATTCTTAGGAAAGTCAATTCTCTATTAAACTTTAGGACTACGATTTCAAATAATCGAAACATTCCACTTTGGAAAATCGTTGCTTTAACTTGACTACTACTCGAATACTTCAATATCATAATCAATTAGATGTCGAAGAGCAGCATCTGTGCCTCATTTGTGCCACGCCACACATGGATTTCGCTCCGCCCAATTCACGTTCGCTCCGCCCACGCGGAATGGTCAGGAAGGCTTAGCGTTGAGCGCATCGCGACTTTTGTCACAATCCAGCCGTCCAGAAAGAGGATTTACTCAGTTCATCCGTACAACCGAAACGTTTACACATATCTGACATGGTTCGTTTTCCTATATCGCTGTAATTTCTTCTCTGATCAACACTTAATACCAGTAGTTTCATTTGAATCCCTTGAAAGTAGTCATTCTTTTCTACTGCTTGACCTACTTTCTTCTCGCACTATGTTTTCTTTTCTATCATTCCTTTTCGTTTTTTCTGTTTTTCTTCATGATTAGTAGTGATAGACGGGCTGAAATCTGGGCAAAATCTACTTTTTCATTCTACTCTGGACGAAACAGCTATTACCCACGTAAAGCAATATTTCGACTAATGGGGAAACACTTTTTACTAAAATACAATGACAAAAATTTTCCTAAAAAACGGGTTACAGGGTTTGGGTTTTTCCACTGGAGTTTCCTAAAACCGGCTCACACCAAGTAAATGGATATCGTTTATCGTTAAATAACCAATATTTCTAGGAGAAGCTGATCATCAATTCGTTTCTCTCTTTCTCTCTCTGATGAGACCTTCATCTGAAATTTTGTATTTCGCATGGTTAAACGAGAGCTTTTCTATGGTATCCGCTCTTTAGCTAATTTTAACCCTGTCGTGAATCATTCGTGAACACAATATTATCATAAATTAGTTAGTTTTTTTCATCAAATGTAACCATTTTTTGCTTGCTCTCTATCCATTCGTTCAATTTTCCTTCATTTAGTCCTCGTATAAACTCATAATGAATGAATGAATAAGCCAAAGTGGACTAATTACTAGCGATGACATGTTTATCTATTCCTTCATGAAATGAGGAAAAAGGTTCAGAAATGATCTTCTTTTTCTCTGCTATCATCGATTAGGATAAGTCATTTCCTGAAACGGCTGATTTATTCCATTACTTGTCAAAAGATCTAAAAGTAGGGCTAAAAATTGCTTTTCATTGGTTTTTCCGCTAGTTTTCGGTTTGAATGAATGCTATTGATCATCTTTTGGAATGAATAGCATCTCTGAATGACGTTAGCAAACTTTCTGTCATCAAAATGAAGACGTTTTTCTTCCTTTTTTTTTCTCGTCTCGTTTGGTGATGACCGCAAATTACAGCCATTGAGTGTCATGTGGAAAGCCATGTTCAAAATGAGAAAAAATATGTACGAGTTTTCCGTTAGTGGATTATGGATGGATTATTGACGAACATATTCAGTGGTCTAAATGAAATTTGAAATCGCCCATAGACGTCTATAATCTAATCAAATTCTTTGCCTTAAGGACTTTTTTCCTTTTTTTTTTCGGAACTTGGAGTGCAAGATTGTTTGAGGAAAAACATGCCGAAGTAATGGGGATTTTTATGACAAATTCTCATGGATAATAGTGACCTTTACAAACACCGAGGATATTTTTTCTTTCCTTAATGTGGGTTTTCAGTAAATGTGAGGAGTAATGAAGACCTAAAAAAGGAAGTAGGAAATTCAATCACCAGACCATCTTTTTTTCTTCGCCTTCGTTGTTAATTTTTAATTACCTTCTTACTTTCTAAAAAGCTATTTCTCCACTTTTTCTTTGTTTAAAAAGACCCTTTTTGTGTATGTGTGCGTGTTTTTTCCATATTCATATTTGTGTGTTGGTACATTCGCCAATTAACCTCATATTACTTTGTATTTCAATAAAATAAGGAATGAATCTCTAGGCGTTGATCAATCCCTGAGGGATGCGCCATGCATTCGACTTCATTAGGTATCGTTGGAAGTGATTGAATGCATAGCTGGCCTTTACAATGACTGGCGGTGGCTTATCGATGTATCGAGCCAGTGGTGTTATCTTCCCAGACAAATCTGATACTAATTCACCAACTCCGGAGGGATGGAAGACTTGGTGGGCAATAGGCGCGGGGATCGATTCCACGGGTGTGATGCAAGGCGCCTCAGACCACTGCGCCACACCCGCCCTTTTGTATACCAATATGTAATCTGATAGATAATTACTTTATATTCGTCTCATACCTATCGTATTCGCTTTTTTGTTCAGTTTCATAACACTATCTTTTCACTAAATGAGAAAACCTGTAGGTGAAATAGGAAAATTGGAGTGTATTTCACCGTTTTCTTTTTTGTAATCGCCTCCAACAAATGGCGCACCTGACTCTAACAAGGTTGATTTCCCAAAAGGCACATTCGAAGGCAACGTCGCCAATATTACTAACGTAAATCCAGAAGAAAGTCGTATAGTCGTAGGTTCTGGAAAATTCCGTGGCATCGTATATCAGTATTTGATCAGTGGACATTGGAGTGGTTTTAAATTAGGTAACAATGGTTAGATTTTTGTTATTAGTTACATCGTAAAAAAACGAAAGCATGGTTAGCTATATTTTTGCAATTGCATTAAGCTTAAGATTAAACTGATTAAATCTGAAAGGATTGAGCGAAGGGAAAAGCATGGGAATCAGTTCGTGTGGTGGATAGCACATGAGCGCTCCCGGTGGCAATGATCGCGGGTTCGAAGCCCATCTGAGGTTTCGTGTTTTGCTCATTTCTCAGCATCATCTTTGTGGTTTTATTTTACATCATACTATGCCATTAAATAAGGATAGGCAGTAGATAAAAGTTGGACATTTTGATTAAACTTGTTTTTTCTAGAATACTATTGATATTGACATTTTCTAATCACTCACTTAACTGCGTAAGTTCATTTATATTTCGTACCCCTAAGGTTTAGAAAATTGGAAACATGCCATTTTCACATCTTTCCGGAGTGATTTTTAACGATTATAGAAACAAAAGTAAAAACTCAAGAGGTCCTGCACGATCGCGGACGGCTTCCATAAGCGCCAGCTTGGCAAAATTGTCTATCTTCAAATGTTAGAGCGAAAAGCAGAAATTCATATGAAGTACAACAACTTTGCTAAAGTAATAATAGTTTATACATCGAAATGCATGCAATGGTCGAACGTCAGTGGGCCATTGCAATGAAATGACGGAGAATTTGTAACGGAGCGTTGCCAACTAGAACCCAATTAGAGAAAGCCTCAGAGCTCTTGTCTGAGGCAATTCGATCGCCAACACTCGTCGAGAAGTCCACTTCGTGTAGCTGGCTAACCACACTCCACACTTCAATCTCTCATTCACTGTTTACCTAACACCTATCTGACCAACTAATCACTAATCTTTTAGCACTTATTTACAATCATTTTTTCATGGGTAAATATTAATGAAATAGTCTCCAGGATCGACTTTTTATTAACCTCGGTATTGAATTATGAATTCGTCGTTTTCTCTTCTAGCAATCGCGACCTCGCGATTAATTAGTGAAATATGTTCACCAGGATGATAAGATGTGAGCAAAACTCGGAGCCTCGGTTGAGCTTCGTACGGCGAGTACTATTTCCGATGGCTCACTTGTGCATAATCAATAACCACCTTTTTCACTAGTAGCATACTTCCTTCTCTTCACAAGAAATTCATTTTTCGTGTAACACTCACCATTTAAACTTTCTTACAGGAATAATTCATTCGAGTTGAGAAATAGATTTTATGAAAACACGAACGAAGTGGTGAAAGTGCATGAAATTGTGAGCGTAGTTCTAATCAAACGACTTTTTCTCTGTAGATGTCACTTTTCATCCAGTTTTTCGCCCATTCCCCTATTTTTTGTTCCTATTTTCGGTGTCCTTTCTTTTTCCTTATCCACCTTACTTTTCCTTAGTTTCTACTTAGTTCTAAACATTTGTTCTCCGCTTCTTCGTTTCTAGGCCTTTCTAGCTTCCAAACCTAACCGCGTCTTGTATGTTTCATTAAAAATACCACTGAAAAACGAACGTAGTCAAAATGATAATGATATTTTTTGACATGAATCTAATCTAATACATTTGTAACCTCTCCCTCTAATCAATGGATTCTTAATTTTTCATTACCGCCTTCCATAGAGTTGCTTTCTTACTCATAAAGTTATTCGGTACGAAGAAAAAAAGAATGGACAAAAGTTCGACCGCTTATTCCCTTTCTTCATAAACCCACAAGTTTTCTCTTTGCAGAACTTCCGGGCCTATGGGACACTGAGCTGTTGACGGGCTGTGACAGAATGATCATTGTAGTTAGATTAGTGTTACTACACTGTGTATTCAGAAAAACACTGTCTGAGGTGGGTCGTTTTCCATTTTACATTCTTTGTTGCAGTTTTCCTCTTTCTTGTAAAGTTTTTAGTATCTTCATAGTAGTTTATTCGTTCCATTTCTTATTATTTTTCCTTAAACGTTGACTGATAACAGAAGCCTGAACTTGAAAATAATCAAACAGCAGGTGTTCGCACGGTACGATCTAACCCTCAAAAAGGCTTGGGTAAAAGTGTATAAATCTAAGTGAAACGTAAACTGAAAATCCTCTAAGGAAGATTCATGGCATAAGTTCGAAGTTTTTCAAAATAGCCCTTTTACCTTATTTGTTGATAACCGAGTTGTAGCCATAACTTCAGAAATGGTGCGGTCAACTAAGGATTTTTTCACTTTGATGAAGTAAGGAAAAAATAAAAGGGTTCTGTAAGTCAGCAGTATTTACAGGGATTAAGAAAATGTTCTTAATTCTGTCTAGGACTAGCACACGGTAGCTGTTGGTCCGCTTTTAGGCTACTGCTCTTCATGAAACGCCCCACTTAGCCTCACTTTTAACCGGTTCAAATCTCCTTTCAAGAAGATGAGCTATTGAATAAACGACATGGTGAAGACATGAAAAAGAGAGCAGGGTATTTAAACATTGCTTGATTATCGGCTTTCATAGGAGATCAATTTGAGCGGGCTTTTGATCTACGCAGACTGGAACATTCTTTAGCTGGGTGGCTAAAACTCGTTTTGCAGCGTCCACTATCCCCGTCTCCTGAAGAGCTATAATTCTCCTTTAATACCTTTCTAAACAGTAAAAAGATGGTTTTAAATAGCACTTTTGAGGAGGTTCTATGCTCTGGCTGTAGACCATTCTTTCTTTTCTATCGAGGGTCTTTATTTCTGTAGAATGAATTTTTATACCTTCATAAACCATCCATTGTTACGAATATTTTTCTTCATGCTCTACATTGTTCAAGTTGCATCATCGGCAACGTGAGAACTCGTCCATTCAAAGACAATGCCGCCCTACTGGCAGACAATACCTTAGAATGATTATTGGGATCCACACAACGACTAGAGCCATATTGTTCCCAAAGCTCTTATAACTCCGACCTTTTGATTTACTGTGTAGTATTGATTGGTAGTGATGAGGAAAAATACGTGAACTAAATAAATAGGGTACAAACGCCACTCATACCATAAGATTTTGAATTGCTGTGCTTAATTCATTGAGGAAAAATGCATCAAAATTTTCATTCCATGAAATTTTTCGGAAAAAAATCATAAAAATGTGTTTTAAGAATATCGATTTTCTCGATTTTCCTGTCTGGCAAATTTCTCGCGAAAAACATGTTCCGAAGACTTTTTGCGGAGCATTTCGACGTCTTCGATGAAAGAAAGAGTATTGAATGAAGTCTGAAAATTTTTCGAATCATTCTTCAAATGAAAACCCCTCAATCGATTTTTCTTCAGGGACGAACATTATGTTTATCGTTTTCTATTTTCACACATCATAAGCTCTCATCGCTTCTCCCACGGCCGACTTTCTATTAATCTCGGCATTGATCGAACAATTGTTTATATTCTTGTTTATCAAACAACACGAAGCATTATTTTATTTCTTTATTTACGCGCAAGCTGACGTTTCGGAGGATTTCGCCTTCCTCAGAGCCTGGAAAGGTCAAGTTGACTGCACTCTACCCGGCCAAACACTTCCGTAACCAAACAAAGAAGATGCTAACCCATAATTTCAATCATATTAAACACAGATTAGCTTCTTACCACATTCACCGCTTTCTATGAATCTTCCACTAAATATGTCACGTGGAGACCAATCGCACAGGGCTCACATGGAAGCGTAATGTGTCTCTCCAATCAGAATAACAGGTTTGCATACTGTCCAATATCACTCGTAATAATGAGGCATTCCTCATTGCGACTCACTTTCGGACTCTTGGAATTGATCCAGAAAGGCTTGGGAGTTTTGCGCATTTGTGTTTTTTCATCGCTTCTGTTTGAACTTTTATTTTTCCGAGTTTCGTTCTTGTTCTGCTGCACTGCTGCAGTCAGTGGGCTGCAGTGTGGTCGTCTAAAGTGACAAATACGCTTGAAATAAAACTACATTAATGTAATTGTATAAATTACAGTAAAGATAGTAAACTTAATAGTAAACCTCTTAACGATTTACAGCCTCATCGTGGGAGGGAGGTATTTCTGGGTGTCGGACTGCGATGTACAGCAGGAGATTCATTCCCTGGCAGAGTCTGCCAAGCTGAGGAGTCAGGCGTTTTCAATATGAAGCCTAGCTAAAAGTAAACTAATACCAGGTTCCACCACTGTCCTGGTAACAAAGTCGCATGGTGGCAAATCTTCCTCTGATTCACAAGGGCTGCGAGTGCTTCTGGTGGTGAAGACATAGGGTAGGCTTTAGCCAGGCTGACCTCGGTTTTCTAGGAAACCACGATAGCTTAACCAGCAAATCTCCAAAAAATGGAGATTGTGCTGGGCCCGCTCAACCAGTAAAGACGGGCCATTCAAGTACCTATTATAAAAAAGATAGCAAAACAATTTTAGTGAATTTAGTGAAGTGTGGTGAAAATAGTATTTTTAAGAGAGTTGGTCATCTTGTCTTCTTTCGCAAAGTTTGATTTTTTCCTTGTTTCTTTTCGAAGATGGACCGAGGCCGTCTAAGCCATTGATTTGGCCTCCGAATCGATTACACACGATGGGCGAACATTATTGAGTTCTTGTAATTGATGGTTACGTTGTGGTGTAGTTGATCTTCTTTATGGTGTTATTAACCACCACGGAGGCAAGGACGAACACGATCAGTGCCAGTTCATAGAGTGGAGTCACCAATGGGGTTTTTATTTTCGTAAACCTGGGAAAAACACGAAGCTCCGACTATTTAGATGAGCAAAGGAATGTCCACGCTCTCCACCAATGAGAGGTTGACACGATGTCGATGTGAAGATCAACTGTAGTATAACTGGACTATGTAATCCTGAGTAACATAACAGTAGTAGGAATAGGAAACAGTAGTAGTAGTAGGAATTTTTTTCTAGGCTATTGATATTGTCGTACCAGGACATTTCTGTCCTAAATACAGAGAATACAAAGGCTGCTTCAGAAACTTCTCCGATGATGCGAAATGTCACTGTAGTCCGTCCCGAAAGAATTTCTGCGATTTCGGCCGAACTGTCTTCTTGATATCACCGTTGGCCAACCTATTGCTCTAGGATTGTTTATTCATGCAAAAAAAGTCGTCGTATTCTTAGCACAATTTTCATCTGAGTGTTCTTTTTTAGTGACTAAGTGAATTTTTTTCTAGGCTATTGATGTTGTCGTACCAGGACATTTTTGTCCTAAATACAGAGATTACAAAGACTAATGAATATGTCATTAAGATCTGAACTCTTTCGTTTACTGTAGGGACTTATTGGAAATCGTCTGCGCTCAAACAATGACACTTGGAATTATTTCTTTGTTCGCTTAATTTCTTTGTTGATTAAGCCCTAGAGTCTTCTGAACAAGTTCAAAGCTCAAAGTTTCGCACTACTCTAAACTAACTGTCCCAGTTAAACTTCAAATCCATCCAGAAAGTTTCCGACGAAACAATTCGTAAGCTTTGCCGTTACTTCTGAATCGGTGGATCCCATTTCCATCTACAACTTACAACTCTTTAGTGACATTCTACATAGACCAAAAAGCGGTCCCGTATGGATGGCGGCGTTCCTGTTGGGTTCTCTGGTACTCCTAATTGGGCGATATTGGTCCGTCAGTATTATCAACAACTATCCAACCAACACCCCCAAGGAGATACACCACTTGTCGGTAATGATGCTGTTGATGACGATCATATTCTATCCAGGAAAATACTTCAAAATGATCGTCATATTGCCCATATTGCGATGATGATATTGAATTACAATGAAGATAAATGAGTGAACGAACGATGTAGGCGAACGGCACCGGTTGCTACGAGCACTCTCAAGAACTGCATAATTACTAGCACGAATGAAATTAAACGGAACCCTACGATAAGTCTGCTTCTGCTGCTGGTAAACATATGCAGAGCATACAAATAACGCATGTAGAAGAAAAAGCGGGCGATAGGAAGCATAGACCTGTAGAAAATATACTAATCGATTGAAATTGAAGCCAATAGTAAACTGCTGATAGTGTTGTTGTTCTTGGTGACATGAAACAAGTGGTGTCGCTAAGATATTTATTTCCATCAAATGTGTTTGATGAATGAAACTGGATCGAGGCGCTGTTCGGCTGCTGTCATTTACGACGATATGATGAATTTATAGCGCGCTACGGTTAATGCATGCTCTACGGCAATTTGAAGGGGGTCTTTTGTGTGACTACCGAGCCGCTTGACCAGCGGCATAGGCTCCATAATCGATACTGTTGTGACCATCACCAACAGCGAAAAGGTCCTATGACGTATAGCAATTTCGTGTGCGTACTAAAGGAACATGAAGAACGTCGTTTGCCCCATTCATGCTCAACGGAACGAATATCTCCGAATGCTCCAGTTATGTCTATCTAGATCGGGAAATCAATATGATGAACTACTTAGCTCCTGAGCTGAGCAGAAGGAAACGAGCGGGTTGGGGAGCTTTCAAGAGCATCGAGGATGTAGTGAAGAGAACAAAGAACACCCGACTCCGTGCCCACCTTTTTGACTCAACGGTTCTTCCTGCCCTAACGTATGCGTCAGAAACCTGGTCGCTACGCAAGCAGGATGAAAGATCACTCAGCGTTATCGAACGTGCTGTCGAAAGGACGATGCTAGGAATATCCTGTTTCACACAAGTAGGGGATGGGATCCGAAGCTCCGACCTACGTCAGCGATCGAAAATCAAAGATGCCGTTCTATACGCCAAACAGTCGAAGATAAGGGGGGCCGGAAACGTAATGCGTATGAATGGTAACCGATGGATAATGGCTGTTAGCGACTGGATTCCTCGAGATGTCAAACGTACTGCAGAAAGACCATCGACCCGATGGTCAGAGTTCTTCACGAGAAGCCTGGAAGAAAGATATGATGCTCGACGAGTTCCTAAAGCGAGCAGAACCCACTGGGTTACTCATGCCCGCGATAGGGAAAAATGGAGGATTTACTGGCGCCCGCTCGAGGCACTCGACGATCAACGGGACTACAGGTGATACAGGTGATACTAAAGGAACGTAATAACAGCTGGAATCGTGGAATTGGACATGAACTAGACGGATACGAATATGGTTACATGCTTTTTTTTCCCTCCCAAATAGAAAAAGCGTGTAACGCAGTGGTTAGAGGGTTCCTGCAGTACAGCATGGAATCGATCCACGCTCTCCATCCTTTCACCAAGCATTCCATGCCTCCGCGGTCGGAAAATTGTTAGCAGAGCCATCTGGGAAGATAGCAGCACGGATTCCATACATGGGTAGGCCACTGCGAGTCATTGTAAAGGCCACATATGCATTTAATCACCTCTAACGATGATTAATGAAGTTGAATGCATGGTGCATCCTTGACCAATGCCGATAGCTTCATCCTATATCCTTTATTTATCCCAAATAAGGACCAACATTGTTCAGATATGATGTCGACAATCCCGGATATGCCTAAATGTTCTTTTTTCTTCCACGACCGACTTTCTATTAACCTCGGCATTGATCAAATAATTCTTCGTTTTCTTGTTGAGCAAGCGCGAGGTGTTATTATTATTCTTTATTCACAAATAAGCTGACGTTTCGGCGGACTTCGCCTTCTTCAGAGCCTGGAAAGGTCAAGTTGACAGCAATCTACTCGGTCAAACGCCTCCATAACCAAACAGAAAACGCTAAACCAAGATTTCAACCAAAATGAACACAACTTTGCGCACCCACCGCTTTCTTCCACTGAGTATGCCTAGTGGAGACCAACCGCACAGAATTCACATGGAATCGTAATGTGCCCTTCCCCTCAAAATAATAGGCTTATATACTGCCCAATATCGCGCGTGATATCACGCGTCTTTTTCAAATAAAAAAACGGAATCGACTGAGAATACCTTCGGCACTTCCGAGCTGTTGGTTAGCTGTTTTTTCTTTGTCTTTTTCTCGATGGAGAGCATCTTCATCAATGGAGACTCCAATGTGTGTCATCTGGGAATAATTAAAGCGCGAACTTAGGGCCACCCACCCACCCTATATATA
>MQTX01000095.1:486483-498964 GCA_009735665.1 Angiostrongylus cantonensis
AATAATTAAAGCGCGAACTTAAAGGTCACTTAGGGCATAGTAGGTCTACGAGCGTAATGGGAAGCATGCTAAGTGAGATAGTACGGATTGTAGCCTTTTTTTAAAATTTTTCAAAAATTGAAATATGTTTGTAAATGTATACGCAGTACATGCATTTATTCGAGTCCTGCACTCTACAAAACTATTAGGAAGATGCAAAAGCAACCTTTGAAGCCGGCACAGCAGTTTTGTATGGCCTATTCTTTACCGTGTACCCATAGAAAATCGATATCGTGAAACTAAAAGCTGAAAATGAATACAAGTGCAAAGCGAGACAGAAAATCGGGCCCGTCAGGCAGGCCTAACCTTCTTCATCCTCAGGGAACTAAGTGAAGTCTACTGTTTCAGTCTACTGTTTCAGCCATCATTCGTCGTTAGTCGAAACGTTCCGATCGGATGGCTTGTGGCCGATCTTCGACACTCAATGTTGGTCTCTGACGGCGAATCGCTCAGCATTCTTCCGTCACCCCACTACCGGCGATTCACCGTTAATGAGCTCGGCCAGGTAGTTTAGCGGTAACAATAATAATAGCAAGAAACATTAAAGATAGTAACGGCGGTAATCACCGAAGTCGCCCATTTTCTGCTTAGACCCTGTATCATGAGATGACGTTGGTAAGAAACTTCCATAGCTTCTTTTTTCTTAAGAAAAACTTTTTGCTCTAGTGCCTTGCAAAATAGTGAGATCTCACTGGTTTCGTAAGTGAAACCAGAAGAAAGTGTTTTCGCTCTATTCATAAACCACCCACATAAAAGTACTTGTACCCCTTGCATTCGCGTTGCTTGGTCATCGTGTGAATCAACCAGGCACTGCCGAACTTTCATTCTGTCCTCGACGTATATTGGCTCTGAACATTGGGATTCTTTTGTACAAGAATGACAAAGAACATCAATTCTCTGAGGAGGTAATAAATTTTGTAGTTGGAGATGAGCACGCCTACGAGAGTTTTGCGGACTCTTTAGGAATAAGTGTGAAATTTTTGAAACTGTTGTCTGCTTATAATTGCCTCCTTTGTGTCTCTTAGCCACCTTACTGCAGAGTTTTGGTCAGTCGAACAAACATATAGGAAAGAGTCTTCCAGCGTCAAAGTACATTAATGCACTTACGCGTAGATATGGTAGCGTTCATAGAAAAGGTATAAATCCAACACCATAAAAGTAGCAATCCTTTTGTCCCAGGAGCAAGTGGGTGTGCACTTACGTGAGTACCCTGCTGAAAATCGCCTACTTGTTGGAGGTTGGTCAGAGAACACTCTCGAAAAACGTTTTTTATATAAATGAAATGTTTAGATTAGAAAAGAGTCTGCACCATATTAGTTCTTACTTAAATTGGAAAAAAATCCTATAAAAAAAATTACTTCAGATTGTAACAGCTGCCACGCTACCGACGTCGACAACACGGTTTCCACTCTATATCATAGCCAGACATGACACTAAGCAACGGGTCATTTCTATCTATGTTCAAGTAACGGACAGGTAGCTCTTTATTTTTTACGATATTAAACTTGTACATCTCATAAACGTATTCTGTTTTCTTATTTTACTGTGACGCCACTAAAAAGATAACTCTGCAAAAAATTGGTTAGGCTAACGATTGTGAGAAACAAACACTAAAGGAATATCGCAGATTAGTTCACATATGAGCATTATAGGTTCTGCAAATTTTATCAGAACCACTATCAAACAACGGTGTCTGAAAAAACCGAAGATGGCTTTGTGTTACTGTTCTCAATGCCGATCGCCATCAATGTACCACTTCCACATAAGCAACGTGTTCGATTTGCTCCTCTATCATCGGTTACTGCCTATCCAATCACGATCATCAGCAAAGAAGATGCGAGAGGACGAGGATTCGCACAGGTTTACTCATTACTTTTTCAAGATTACTTTCTTTTCTTACATCCGCTTCACCCTGCATAGACTTTTTACGGAGAAAATGGCTCCATGCTGTAGTCTTCGTTGTTCATCGATTGCTCGATTGCTATAATTTTTTTTTTGTCGGTAGTCAGAATTTATTGACACCATTGTCGTTATGACTAGTTGTTCATAAATTTTGTCATTTCGCGGCGATTTCTTTTTTCTGTCTTCAAAAGCATAGTTTAATTAGCTTGCCTTAAAGTCTTTTATTTATTTTATTATTTTATTTTTTTTATTTATTTTAAAATTTTTATTTTTTATTTTATTTATTTTTTTATTTTATTTTTATTTTATATTATTTTATTTATTTATTCATGATTCTTTCTGTAGTAAGGGATTTTTCTATTTAATCTATAAAAATTCTATCGATGTTTTTGTCGGTTTGATAACTTAACCAAACCACTGGAAAACTGTAAAATTGTACTGAGATAGAATTAGTAATTTTTATGCACTGAGACGACACTGAGAACATTTTAGATCCAACTGTCGGGTCGTCTGAACGCCCACAAACACAACACGATGGAATTCTATCTGGGTGCGTTTGACGATTCGGGTAGAGAACAGGCTAACTGCAAGGTTACAATTCTGGTGAAAGAAGCTGCTCGAGAATCACCACGATTCGATGCTTCCCATTACTTCACCACATCACCAGAACTTCCCGCTGCTTCCCTTGTGCTGACAGTTCATGCACGGTAGTAGTTGCTTTTCATTTTTTTTCATTTTTTCTACTATTTCGCTGTTTATTGTTTCCTATGTTTTCATGTATGATTACGTCCAGATCTTGAAGAAGAAAAGAACGCTGAAATTCCACCCTGTCTTTTTTTTTCTCAAAAATCATCTCATCTACCTAGTTCACCATACCACCATCGCCATTGTCTTTTGAGTCATCAACTTTTCGATACTACTTCACCTTTTTTGCAATATTTATTCAAATAGGACTTGAGAGAATAGAATTCTAAAGAAAGGTGTATAACGGAATAGGGCAGAAATAGAAAGCTATCTGTATTGTAACTTGCAGAACCGACTTTCTATTAACCAAGGCAATGATCAGTAAGATACTGTTCTCCTGATTAATAGACGCACCGCTATTGTTGTAATATAAATAGTAAATATATACATAAATAGGAAGCATAGAATCAGTGTGTCTACTCTCGAAGAAGCAGTCCATTTTGTTTCGTTAGAGTTCTTAGATGTACTGTAATTGCTGTTGACCTTTCAAAAACAGCTGCTTGCCCTGTTGTCCTTTGACCAATTTCATTTCTTACTGCCTTTTTTCGGCCCTCTAGCTAACATTTTATTTCTAAATGTCAATCAGCGCTAGCGCTTTTGTGAATCGTGGCCCAGGTCGGTCGTCGTGATTCTACTGTGACCGTCGGCTTGGCGTTGACACATCAGTGTCAACATTCACTTGAATTTCATGAAATAAGCGTTGAAGATCGTTCAGCATGTTCTTTTCCGACCAAGGTTATCTTAAGATCAGAATACATGAGGCACCATCGTTCTATCGCGCTTTCAAATATGATATTGACCTTATCGTGTCTAGTGATATCTGCGGTCGCTTCTTTACCACCTACCTACCTTCTTCGAATTCATGAAACACGACATTTAGAGAACTATCTGTGATAAACGTTTATAATTTACGTACCTATTTTTTAGAAAATAGGAATAAAAGTCACCTCAATTGTGCAGCTAGTTGCTGTTGGCCAACACTAAAGCTCAGCTTTTAAATCCACTAGCACAGATCAGAGACTTTTATGGAAAATTGTTTTGGTTTTTGGCGAAGCACAGACATAGAAAGGTAATAGGCTTCGTGATGAGCTCTTGCACGAACGGCCATAATTACGGGCTACGAAGACAAGGATCTTTTCTACGAAATCTCGAACCAATTGATCTTATAGGAGACACGGTTCGGTGTGTCATCAACTAGCTAAATCCTACGTCTTCTCACAGAAGCTTCAATTTTAAGCTGTCATTCAAAGAAGTCCGAGAAGTTGTTCAGATAATCTTTTACCAAGAAAAGTAAATATAGATGGCCTTGTACGAGAAGCGTAATTGCTGTTCGTGTACTTTAAGCAAGCTGAACTCGCGTGTCGCGTGACAGTGGCAAATGGAGACTTAGTTGGTGTGTGCTGGAATTATTCGATGAAGAGCGAGAATGTAGGAGGTACAAATCAAATATTCCATCATTGCTGGTTCCATTTCGTATAAATCATGTTATATAAAGAAGCCGAAACCATGAATTAAGTGGTCTCAGGAGCCAGAGATCACACCTTCTAGCTTAATCCAGCGGGGGACGTGAATAATTCCAGTTCCCAAGAAATGAATCATATGTTACCGCTAAGGGAAGCTTTAGCTGTAGCCGTTAAGTAGTTTTCGTTGTCGTCATCATCTTGATTTACGAGAATAGACGTGGATGTTCCTTTAGCTGTAATGAGCAGCCCTTGGCGTTGTTGTTTTCGTGCGTTCGATGCTTAATGTGATTAAGACCAAGCCGATATGCAGTTACAGCAGCTAATTTTCAAGCCCTTCATCAATAGACACGGAAAGACAATTTACTCTTCGGAAATCATCCCTCTACGGTTGATCATTGTACGTATTTCTCCAGAGGACCCACTGCTAGGTGCTATTGCATGGTGACAATGATTCATGGTGAAACGAGGAGTCCATGTTAAGACTGGAACCCGGTCAATTAAATTCGAGACCTGCTAGCCGTAGTCATCATCGCTCCACATCAAATGGTCAATGAGGCTCATTATTATACCGAAACCATAAGAAATACAAAGAGTAGGGAAAAAGGTTATTAACTCGACTCGTATGTCATACAAAAAGACGAGCTTATTTTAAGGCCGTGAAGAATCGCGTCCATTGGGGATTGACACTGACCCGACTTTGTGCCAAAATTGACATCAATTAAATGACGCTAAGAGCGTCTTATTCTATTACAAAAGGCAAAAAGAACTGGAACTGAATAAAGAATTTTAACTAAGTATATGGGTTATTTTTCTGATTATCATTCTCTAGTTTTCTATTAAAGACAGCAGAGTTGTTTATTACTTTTTGAGGAAATAAGTGCAAAACTGCAAAGACTTCGAGGCTGCTGGTTTAGTTTTTGTAGTTCTCTCGTACATTTTCAAAAGCTCTTTAAAACTCTACCCGATCTATTTCTAATGACTTTATCTATTCCTCAAACGATATCTGTTACATTTTAGAGATAAAAAATCGTTCGTAACCTACCATCTGAAACACGACAACTCGTCCTTTAATGTGGCACCGTTTTCTGGAGAAATCTACACGACATCGGCGGTCCAGCCCGGAAAGTATTCGTTCGAAGTGGTGGCTGAAAATTCAATTGGGCAGGTTAGCGACACAAGAATTGAAACCTGCGTGTGTCGAAGACACCTTGGGACCTTTGTTGTTTTTAATCACCTTCTAAAAAAATTCTTACATTCATAGATCCACTAAAATTATTCTGTAATTATTAACTAGAGAATTTTAGCTGACAAGATTTGTTTCATAAGCCCAAATATTTTGGTTGTGGGTTAGTCTGAACAGTTGAAGGCGATTATATTTTCTATTTTACTATTTATGAATTTGTTTCTTAGCAATGGTTGTTTTGTTTTCAACTAATCAGTATAATACATAGGATTTTTATCTAGCTTTAGCTTCAGTGTTCACCACTTCCCTCTAAGCTTCCAGCTTTCCAGCTATTCTTTCATAGTGCAGCTGAAATCATCGTTTAGGAGTCCACAACAACAGTGACTGTGGTAATTGAAGAAGATAGATCAAATACGACGAATTCTAACCGACGTCACCGAAGAGAACTATCAGATCCAGTTGTAATTAGACTAAAAGAGAACACAGTCGGGCAATACAAAAGGGTATATTGATCGTTATCGATCGAAGGTCACCGCCAATATGTGAACTCAGCTTTAACTGTCTTGTTTTTCTCACTTCAGTTAATTCCACTCCATATCGGTGAGAAGATCGTTGGAGCTCCCGTCGTCAAGGAACACTTTACGATTCTTCGCGATGGCAGCGTTATGGTGACAAATGCGCTAAATTTCGAAAAAACCCCGGAACTCATCGAGGTGCTGCATGTGGAAGGAAACCTGAAATGTTCGTTTTTTTTTCTCTCGTATTCGTAAGTTAAATATTTTGCCTTCTGATACTCATCCCTACTCATCGCTTATCCCTTTTTCTTCTCATGACGGTTTTCGGTTTTATTTTTCGTTTATTTTTTTTTCGTTTATTTTAACCTTTTATAGTACAAAATTATCTTTAAAAAGTTTCCAAAAAAGTCGCCTTTGATTAGCACTATGTTTGAGGTTTCAACTGACCATATTTTTCCATTTTTGAGTCATCTCCTGTCTAAATAGTTCATTACGAGAATATCACACCTGTGTCCATGACATCTATTACTGTTATAACATTACTTATTTTATTTATTACAATATATATTACATTATGAATGACAACAGCTGTCACATTATGCTAGCGCTTAGCCGACGTGACGTAGCGCGGACGTGCGCGCATACGTTGCGTCAGACGTGCCGAGTAAGGGTGAGAATAGGCGAATTGGGGGTGTTGTTGTAGGGGATTGTCAATAAATCAGAACAAAGTAGGTCTGACTTTTGTTCAACAAACTTTTCTATACAATGTATAAGTTTGTTTGACAATGATGACATTATCACTATGCAACGTTTAAAACTGTATACATCGCTCCTTGCTGTGCCCTCAGTTGAAAAGGACTCTTTTCCCTCAAACACGTCTCCTTCTCTCTTCCAGTGTGATCTACTCGGCTGTGAATACCTTTCTGTTCATAATTTTCGGCCTACTTAGGTTTATTCGTAAGTTAAATATTTTGCCTTCTGATACTCATCCCTACTCATCGCTTATCCCTTTTTCTTCTCATGACGGTTTTCGGTTTTATTTTTCGTTTATTAACCTTTTATAGTACAAAATTATCTTTAAAAAGTTTCCAAAAAAGTCGCCTTTGATTAGCACTATGTTTGAGGTTTCAACTGACCATATTTTTCCATTTTTGAGTCATCTCCTGTCTAAATAGTTCATTACGAGAATATCACACCTGTGTCCATGACATCTATTACTGTTATAACATTACTTATTTTATTTATTACAATATATATTACATTATGAATGACAACAGCTGTCACATTATGCTAGCGCTTAGCCGACGTGACGTAGCGCGGACGTGCGCGCATACGTTGCGTCAGACGTGCCGAGTAAGGGTGAGAATAGGCGAATTGGGGGTGTTGTTGTAGGGGATTGTCAATAAATCAGAACAAAGTAGGTCTGACTTTTGTTCAACAAACTTTTCTATACAATGTATAAGTTTGTTTGACAATGATGACATTATCACTATGCAACGTTTAAAACTGTATACATCGCTCCTTGCTGTGCCCTCAGTTGAAAAGGACTCTTTTCCCTCAAACACGTCTCCTTCTCTCTTCCAGTGTGATCTACTCGGCTGTGAATACCTTTCTGTTCATAATTTTCGGCCTACTTAGGTTGATGTACTGGGTTTGCACGAATGACAGCATGAGCCTTCTTATACATCTCCTCAAAATTGTCACCAGTGATACCACGCTCAATGAACTTCGAAAATTGCTTCTTGTAGGCTGTCCTGTTCTCTTCCTAAAGAAAGTGCATGTATTGGGCAACGTGCGTATCCAAGATTCAATTACGATGAGCCTCCATATCATACCTTGTCGACACGAAATCATGCCCAAGGAATCGGTTTTTACTGTTGGAGACATTAATTTCACCGACTGTCACTCTCTTCATTACGGCAAAGATCTTGCAACTAATGGTGGTCGTGACCCAACCAAGTGTATAAATTTTTTTGCTGACTATTATTCTTTCGTGGCAAGATATTTTGTGAAATCCAATGCCAACGATGCTGAGATATTTGCAAAACTCGGACCGCGAAACATCTTCGTATCCGCGGTTACCGGTCGCTTTCCGGGGGCTCGCTGGGAGTGCTATTCATTGCACCACTGAGGCCTTTCTCTCAGGTAGTTTTTAAACACTATTTTTCTTCTTTTCCTTTTTTTTAAATTGAGCAAAAGTTTTGTGCTTAATTTGCATTGCATTTACATTCAAACAAATATCAGTTCTGTAAAGAATCTCTACAGTTCGAAAGGTGGTAAATATTATAACTTGCCACTGAAGTGCAAATATTGTGTTTGGAACTTTAGATTGCGAACTCTTCAGTATTGCACTTTCAAAAATACAGTGCCAAATGTGTATTGAATGTTTACTTGTTTACTCATTTGTTTATTTATCTATTTATTTATTTGTTTATCATGAGCCCAGGGCTTGTGTTGTGTAGTGGTTTGAGATTCCCTGAAATAAATACTTCGCCGTTGGTTCGACCCCACGCTTCGAATAAACAAATATTCTTCCTAGGCCGGTGAATCGGTACCGGACTCGTATGGGAAGACAAACAGAATGATTTTAAGCTCTGGAAAGCTTCTACTAAACTGTGATGTAGGCCAATTATGCGTCATCGCAGATCTCTGTTCGATGTGTCAGAACGCTTTGTCATTTTTCTTTTATCCTTTATAATTAAGAATATACCGTAAGAATCCAAACCAGTGTGGTCGGTATATTTTCCAGCATATGCAATCGCTACGACAATCATTATGTGCCGCTCAATAATTGATGATGTATGAGTGGGCATGAATAGAAGGAGCATATGCTAATCTGAAGCGATGCAAACGGCTAAACATCGGTCGTCGTCTGGCCGGACGGCCAGTGAAATGAAAGTGCAATCCGTTAGATCTCGTCCACATTCTCAATACCCGATCAGTAAACAGAACAATCTGGCATACGTGATGAATTTTCCACTACTCAGCCTTAGGGTCTTAAATGGAATAGAATTGTTGTAGGAAAAATTCTTTCTGATATTTTACAAGTCTTATTACAAAGAATTCATCTAAGAATACAAAGTTTCCATCACAGTATTTCAGCTTTTTCTTGCTTTCACTTAAAAGTTTTGCTTAGCTTAGAATCCTCCTATGCTGGCTACTTGGTGTCAGCAAGTAGGGAAACTTTTAATCTTGCTGACCCTATTTGAAATCTACTCTGCACAGTTTCAAGTTTCTCATTTTTCATTATGGCTCCTTTAAAAATCTTGTTTCCAACTTGCTTACGCTCCACTGGCCACTACGTAATGAGTTACTTCATCTCATTTGGTTTCGAGTAACAGCCTAAGAATCCATCACCGTTCCTATTCGGCTTAACTTTTTCTTCGAAATGAATGGACCCTTCGTTATCGGACGCCGATCTATCTATGCTATGCATGGAATTGCTGCCAATGCCTGATTTGGGAAGTTCATTGCTAAAAAGGAACGAAATATTCTTCACAAGCCTTCTTTTCATAGGTACGGATTTACTACACGAAGTTCATAGCATAGGATCAGCTTTATTTGAGTACAACCGCACGTGGCGAGGCATTACGCACCATATGGAGCTGAGTTGGATGGCCTCGAAATAGCCCTAAAACTGAGAAGCACAACTGGTACGAGCAGTGGCGAGAGAGCGCGGATAACTTGTGCGCGCAGCGATCAACAAAGCCGATGTCGTATGTATAATGGGATTAGATGCTCCACTGATAGCCGCAAAAGAAAAAGCGGACAGCTGTCCAAAAACGTACTCGTACGAGCAGCGATGGAACAAACAGCTGGTAATGTAGTGTTTAGATCTGGCTACCAGTCAATTATGATAGAACATTTACGTTTAGATTGCATTTTATTGCAAGCGGCTATGATTCGAAGGAAAATTGAATTTGCGCCAGCCGCTCTGGGTGAATATATCCAAGGATAACAATCCAGAAAATCTTACCCAGTAATCATATATGGTAGGTCTAAGAGGGAAGGGAGGGATTTCATGAATCCTAAGTCTTCATGAATCCCGAAACTATTTCAGATTCCCGACACAAGAAGACTTGAATTACTGTTTTTTACGTTTCTGGTAAAATTGCTAACCAATCGATTTCATGTTTCTAAATCACGAGCGTTAAAACAAGATAACTCTAGTTTATGAAGAAGAAGTAACCTCGAAATTGGTGAACTATGGTTAAGACCATGAAATTTAGGCAATATTCTCAGAAGTAGTGTAAAATATGGTCGCTCCAGAATCCCGTTTTCAAAAAAGGAAAAAAAAAACCAAACATAGAATGTCACCAAGGTTCTTAAGAAAAATTAGCCCGGTCAAGTGGAGATAACTTCGTCATCCATCAAAAAGCCTATTGGGATAAGGTAATGAAGCTTTCTGTTTCGGATGCTACTGTGGCGAACAACGACGATAGGCTATTCCATGTTTACGTTTTTTTTTCTCATTTTGTTCTCAGTCAGCATAAGGTCAAGCTCATTTCGTCGGATCCTTTTTTTCGGCGGCAATTTATGGTGATTCTACGCTCTGTGAGAACACCAGATTTTTTCTGTTTCTCCGTGCTAGCTCTTGACTTTCATTCCAGGATGAAAACGATCAAAAATCAGTAGTGGCACAGTCCTAGCCGCAACCGCTGTCAAGTCTCATTAGCGGCAAGCAGTGACAATTTGGCGGCACGGAAGAGAGGATAATCATGGTTGTGCGATATCACGCTCAAATCTCGAACCTGATGACGATAGCACACGAGCTACTGCCCGAAGTTGGATAACTCGTACCACGTGAACTGCATTTGACACTTGCTTCATTTCATGAAAACAACTGTGGCACCAGTTTTCCAACACTAGGGTGATGAAGAAATTATTTTGCCTAGGGCGACGGATTGAACTAAGGGCTAGATGTGCATAGTGGAACACTATTAATCAGTGCGGTTTTCTACATTTCATGGGCTATCCTTGATCATAACTATACTAAGAATGTTATATGAGTAGGTCGCGATATCAACTACTAAATATGGAATTCAAAAGAAAATTGTACTTCTTAGCTTCCTAGAAAAATAACTTGGTAGTATTGCTTGTAGAAAAATCCGAAGGTAAAGAAATTCCAACTTGGTTCATCAGCAATTTCGAAAATGAAGTCAAACAGAATCAAACCAAAATTTCTCACCATTCTTCCGAATTTATTTTTATCTCTCTTTTTTCTATTTCATTTTCATTTCTGTTTCTTTTCTCTTAAATTTTCCTTCTCTACTCATGACTGGCCACAGGTTTTGGACTTTCTACGTGAATGAAACTTTTTAGAATCATTTAACTCATTCAATCAGTCCACTCACCTATCAATCTGTCTAAACTCTTTAACTGACCATCAAATACTTTAGTAAGGCATCAGGATGAAAGTTTACTTTTAATCTTAAACCCATAGAAAAGATTACTTCTTAAACATCGTCTAGTTCCATCAGCATATAACGGCTGATCTATGTCAGTTCATAGGAATATTTGCAGCTTTTGTGGCGTTAGCGTAATTTCAATGTTACTATTGAAGAATAGTACCGAAGTATAGTATTAAAGAATAATTCTAACGATAACTGCGTGTGGGCGTTGAAACTCCATATTCCCGTGAGAGGATTACCACGGAGATCTTGAGTTGAGAACTCGAGCTTTACTAACATCAGGCTGAAAATGACGGACTTTTCTTCCGACAATGAATCATCACTGGCTTTTCACTTTGTTGGGAACTTATGGTGCTCTTCAAATGTTGAGGTAACGGGATCTTTTTTCCCCATATGGAGACTCTTGACATGTCTTCAGTTGACTGATAGAATTTAGTGGAACATATCCTATGTGTAATAAATCTGATCCACATTTACTAGTAGATGCTCCTGTTCTGTTTGTTTGCTGTTTGCATAGTGTTGTGGATGGCAGCTCGCTTCGCTTCCGGATGTGATACACTTGACCTGGTTCGGTTGACGGATTATCGCCTCCTGCTAGACTTGCACTTACTCAACAATACTTGACAATAATCATGCACTCAAACATCCTGGGAAATGAACTATAACAGATAATGAAAGGTTTATTGGGACGGAATATGAACTCCCTCTCTCATGTGATTTTTCTTTCTTCATCGGGTTTTTTCTTTTTGTTATATTTGCATATTGGAAACTTGTAATGCTTACAAAGTTTTTAGGTGTTGTACTAATTGATGTAAGAAGGTTTCATTTTTAGTAAACGCGTATGAAACTCTTTAATGTATAATTAAAAATAGCATTTAATACATGTAGGAGTTCGTGTGGAGCAGTGGTCGGAAGCGCCTTGCAACACTCCCGCGGAATAGATCACCGCGCTCACTGCCCACCACGTCTGCCATCTCTCCGGAGTTGGCGAATTGGTACCAGACTTGTCTGGGAAGACAGCAGCACTGGCTCGATACATCGGTACGCCACCGCGACTCTTTGTAAAGGCCATATATGCATTCGAGCACC
The DNA here is from genome assembly GCA_009735665.1 of Angiostrongylus cantonensis. Classification (NCBI taxonomy): domain Eukaryota; kingdom Metazoa; phylum Nematoda; class Chromadorea; order Rhabditida; family Metastrongylidae; genus Angiostrongylus; species Angiostrongylus cantonensis. The sequence continues at coordinate 498,830 of MQTX01000095.1, forward strand.
TCCAAACGATGCTTAAATCAAGAATGCACAGTGCAGCCCTCAAGGATTGATCAACGCCGAGCTTTATCCCTTATCCTTTCATGTATACATATATATATATATCCTTTTATCCTTATATATATCCTTTTATAAATC
>MQTX01000095.1:498984-519653 GCA_009735665.1 Angiostrongylus cantonensis
ATTCTTCTTGTAGCAGATTTGAAGTGCTTGTGTTGTGATAACTTAAAGCGAAGATATAAAATAGTGAAAGATAAACTGGTATAAAAATTAAATGTTCTCCGGCGTTTATCGTCGGTTGTTCTGTCACCACCTTCCGAATCTTATCTAGTATCGATCCGTATGCAATCGATCAATACCCGCCATAAATCAATATTTCGTGGAGTTAACTACCTAGGGCAGGAAGTAAGGCAAAAACATATTTTATAACTGACGTAATCACTGCGTGATAAAGGTTGTAGAATTGATCTGTAACAGATTGATCTCTTCTTTTCATGCACATTCCATCAGCTTTTCCACCTCTATATTCTTGGCTTAGATACTGCAGTAACCGTCAAATGTTAGCCGATCTTAATTCTGTCCCGGCTTCATTTAAAGGCAGCGGTCCGTCCGTTCCTCCTGGATCTCGCAGAAGACAGGCGGTGCTTGTCATCGTTCAATATGCTGCAGCATGTCACCGGATATCAAACGATGTCAATGGCATACGAGTGAATTACCTTGAATCAACAAAGGTCGCCATGGACACCGAATGAGCACGAGACGAGCATACTGAATGAACTTCACAGGCAGACTTGGGGATATTCCAGAAAAGAGATGCCTCGGCTGGGATATTCTTAGGAAACCAATTTTGTGGCCCTGGTGATGAGACAACGAAGTGCTGTTGAGCTGATGTGGAATGTAGGCGAATTTGTTGAAGATCACTACGAAAGACTTTTACGACGTGGTAATGTAAGAGAGAAGAAAATGGGAAAATCGGCAGTTCAACGACTATTAAGAATGTGTTCGTTGTGTAAATAAATAGATCTAAAAGCTAAGAGGATTTTGGTCGTATGGAAAAAAACAACTTATTCGAAATCATTTTGCCGTAGGCACAGAGACGCGCCATTTATTTTTTGAACCGATCAATATCAGTCTTGTCGAGGGTTTCCTTTGTGTGCGTAATAAATTTGTATCGGACGTTTTTTGTCTATTTCTTTCCATTACTGTAGGACGGCATTCACCGAACTTGACCTGAAATTACTTGATTGGTCCACTCATAAGTATTTAAACTACTCATTTTAAAAATAAGCCAAGAAACTCTTTAGTTGTTCAAGCAAGCCAAAGAGTGAGAGAGGGCATTTTCTTTGTCCCTCAAGCGAAACAGAATTATCCTTTCCAATTTTCTCATAGAATGCGAATATCCTTCTTATTTGTTAATCCGTTCCTCATCTCTGGATAGACGTTGCTCATAGCTCATTTGTTTATGGATGGTCTTCGTCGAAACTCATTGCACTAGTAAGCCGGTCATTCGGGAGCACACAACGAGATGACGATAACTCGCTCAGACTCTCATAATGAATGCCAATAGGGGTCAACGAACTGGATGCGGACGACGTCTCTAGGGACCATTACCCTCTTGTCGTCAGTACTGAATTTACGACCAACTGAATGGTCAGCGCTCTCGCAACTCGGCGGATACTTTTATTGACTGGGGAACTGGATTTCTTTGAAAATCACGTCGCTTTCGATAAAACAGTGGATACTAAAGCCGAGACTTGGTTATTTCTTTAAAGTAAATCGTTCGAATTCTAATGTTTATCACGTCATTTAAACTAACTTGTTCCAAAACTTTTGTCCGTTCTTTTCTCATGATACTCCAAACGTTAAGAAAAGTTCCTTAGCTCTGTTTTATCTGCAATGCCATTAATCAGTGCACGGATCCTCAGTAATTCATAACAGTACCAGTAAACTTCCTATTCTTTTCTATCGCACATAGAAACTTCTACAAAGGAAATGAGGAGCGCCACACTTTTTGTATGAGATAACTTATTTTTAATAGTGCAAAACCTCAATTGACCAAGCAGATTATTTCTACTGTCGTGCTATTTTCTACGTGGCGTTTTTTTGAGCATAAAATCACAAAGAGATTTCTATCTTGCAAAATAGTAGTGCTGTGATGGAGAATGTTTCGAAACGAAACTTATCTCTACCCTTTTCTGATATGTAACCTATCGAAAAGCTGGGTAGGCTTAGTGCAGGGGCTATAGGTACCTTCCCAACATCTCGTTTGTCCGGACTTTGATTACAAAGGACCGTAACTTAGATTTTTTTTTAAAAAAATTTTTTTTTTGCGGTGTCATCGCAGCACGCTAGTAGTCTTAACAATGAAGGAGTTCATCGTCAAAGCAGCAGGATACTGTAATTACAGGAGTACAATTGCTGAAGCTAATCGGATGTTGTGTATGTGTACGTGTGTGTAGGTGTGTATTGGTGTATCTAATCGAGCATATGGATAGCGTTAAGGCGACCAGATGTGCTGGTTATGTATACGTAGACACAACAAGACAGAAAAAGGACTACGAAGCGGTAAATTCTGCAGGTAAGATAGGCCTAGAACGAGAAGACTATCGCCGTCTGTTCTAGCCACGCCTCGAATCACACAATATTTCCGCTAATCACTGTGTATTTAACACAAATTTGATGGTCCCTCTTTGTTATGAGCTTCTAGACGATCACTCATGTCTGCTTAGAAGAAAAAATCCAGGCTTTCTAGAAAAAAAGGCAAGGAGTCAAACTTCAATAGAATTTTGCGCGCTGTAGCAATTTGAATAATCACTATTAATGAACAAATTTGAACGGACTCTACTGAAGAAAAAGGTGAATATAACTGGTTTATTTATCTTAACCTTTTTATTTAGCACCTACTCTTTTTAGTGGAGGAGTATGTTGCGAAATATAATTTCTATGATGCTGAGATATTTGCAGAGCTCCAGACCGCAGGTGTCTGCGATGGGGAACGAACGCGCTATTGTCCGTTCCGGGAAGTAACGCGTTCACCACCACACCATGTAGGTCCTTCCTTTCGGTTGTTTCTCAGCTAATTCTATCGATCTCTGCCATCAGCGACCACCCGTCAGCGGAATTGATCTAATGAGCTCAAATCGGCAATGAACCTAGTTAAGCTGGGGCTGTAGTTATAATCACAGTCTTAGTCTTTTTATTTACTGTCAACTCTTTTCAATGCCTGGGTGTGGTTTTTTGTTTTCGATTTTTTTCGCCAGCGGCTCTCCTTTGAACGAATTTATTTCGTTCATAATATTGCAGCTGTTCTTATATTAAGTTAAAGTTGAAGACAAAATTATTGTCTAAATTTAAAACATAGATGAATTGTGTAGAGTTGAAGTTATGGGGATGATTTGCTACTCAACCTTCATATATCACTTGATGAGGTCTTTAGACAGCACAACGGCGGTGTGTGGAATGCTCATAGTGTTTGAAAATAAGGTTTTATTGGATATTTAGACCTTATTTGCTCCAGTTTCTTTCTAGCCATCGATGAGGCCACTATTTTTAAAGGGTTATTCAGATAGAGAGCGGTAACAGTTTAGCTTAGGGTTACGGTAAGGAAATTATTCCGGGACAAGGAACGATGGAAAATTCGGAAAATTCTGTGTTTGTCTATATAGCTTGTGCAGTGGGTGATAAGTAATTTAACCAATAAATACTTGTAAGATGACTATGTGTTTTCCAAATTGTTTAAAAAATTGTCTTCACCGAGGACGAACTTGCTATGCTTACTCTTCTCGCTTTAGAAAAATCCTCTCTGAGGTCTGTTTGGCGATTGCTTACTTTATCGAAATGATGGAGAATTCCGCATGAGAACTTCAATACACCTTTATTTTTGCTCACCTGGTGTCAGCTTATCGTTGAATGGATAAATTAAAGTGGAGTTATAGAACATTCGGAATTATGAATTCGTCGTTTTTCTTTCAGCAATCGAGAGTACCCTTGCGTATTAGTGTACCCTTCCAGGCTCTGAAGAAGGCGATTCTGCCGAAACGTTAGCTACGATTGTATTGTATGTGTGTTATTGCATGAAAGTAAACGTATGTTGTTTAACAACCTCGCGATTGCTGAAAGAGAAAACGACGAATTCATAATCCAATGCCGAGGTTAATAGAAAGTCGATCCTGGGTACAACAGGAATTATGTTACCAACCTTTCCAATCAATCAATCGGCATCTTTAACGTTGTTTATCATGGATTGATGAACTCAGAATCTATAAAGAATCTTAAGCCACTCAATCTCGACCCATTCGGTCGGTCATTGAATTAACTGCTTCGAGTACTTGGCGGATGGATAGTCGATACCGCTGTCAATGAGGAGCCCTCATTATGAGATTTTCGCCAACGAATCAATCAAAAACCCGAGCTCAATTCGATATTACGCAATCTAGGCACTCTCGAGTCGGTCAGGTTCCTCCCACACCAATCTATCGTCTACTAGATAAGAAGGGGTCTTCAATGGAATAGTAAGTGAGAGAATGTAGCGGTACAGAGCAATATTTCGATCTAGTGAGCTCAGCTTGTGATCCAGTCGCTTGACAATCCAATGGCTTTAAAGAGTCTCTATCTGTCCACTGGCACTAAAACATTGAGTTAAGCAGCTTGAAGTTTTTCTTAACTCACCGTACAGATTTGCTCGTACATGTCGTTTCATCTGATCTTTTACCTATTATACTTATTCGCAGTTTTCTTCATCGTTTCAAAGAGCTTAGCAAAGTGGAAGAATAGTCAAAACATAAATGACGTATCATCAGTTACCGAAGAAATTGTGCTAGCAACAACTGGGTAATTCACGCGCTCACCAAAGAAGGCTTAAGTTAGCCTTTTTGCACACTTGAGATAAGAAGAGCCCGATAGTGTTCATATGAGCGTATTTAGTTTCAGTGATTTTAAAAAAGATTATTTTTGGATACCTTCCTCTGGTTCTGTGATGATACTGGTTACGACCGACAAGGCTTGAAGCATTCTGAAAATTATTTTTGTTCTTTTACACGACCATCATCTTCTCACTTTCTGTGAAGATCTCATCACTTCTTGAATTGGATTCCTTTTCTTTGGATACAACGTCCACAAAGTCTTCGAGCATCCGAGTGTGAATTCGCTTGCGGCTTGAAGACTGTCGTCTTCATTGAATGTCGTTGAATGATGATCCAGAGTTATATTGCGCAGGGTCAACCTTCCCAAGGCAAGTATAGCAAAAGCTTCCGGATCCTCTAATAGTGAGGATCTTGGTGAACTCGGTGTGGGGTCGAAGCGATTTCGTTCTCGCAATGAATAACATCATTGTCGCAGGGCCACCCTTCCCCTATTATGGAAATGAGGGAAAAACATGAACTATCTAGAAAAAATTGTAGAGTTTCAACAAATAGAAGGATATCTGAGTGACACCCATCGGCAGGTAGCCTAGATCATATGCAATCTTTGTCCAGTTATTGTTTTCTCGAAGACGATGATTTTAAAATGTTTGGATTGATCAATCTATTCTTTCATTGATAGCCTAAGAAATAAGAATATTGTTCTAATTGAACTGCTTGCTTTGAGACGACACAGCTGTTATTCATTAAAATTGAAGGATCTCTTGTTCCTTAGCAATCTCTTAGCTTGCTCTTTATTTATTTGCTCACACACAGTCCATACTTATTGATTTACAATTTTTCCCTTTAATTTCTTCATTTTTGTGAGGTGTTTTCAGTTGCTAGAGCTTTAAATACATCCAATCATTCTTTGATATTGTTTAAAAAAAAATGGCAATAGCCGGCAAATTGGTACCAGACTTGCGTGAGAGGATAGCAGCACTGGCTCGATAAATCGGCATGTCACCGCGAGTCACTGTCAAAGTCAGATATGCATTCAATCACCTCCAGCGATACTTAAGTCGAATGCATGGCGCATCCCTCAGGGATTGATCAACGCCGAGAGCTTTTTTTTTATCCATTTATCTTTAAAATCTTAAATTACTACTTTTCCACTTATTCACTCTACTTAGAAAATTATTATAAACAATTTTTATCTGGTCTTTGTAATATTGGGCAAGGTTTTAGTGATAGTAAAAGAAGGCCCTTAGACTATAATTATCTCTAAAGAATAAGGTTTTAATTGCGCCTAATGGTTTATTGTCGACGTTAACAATTACTTATCGTAACCCTGGAGAACTTTTAAATCTACAGTTAAGGCACAGTCGCATTGTTCTAAAGGGAAGCTTCGATACTAATTTTGCTTAAATGCATCAATAACAATTGAGTTCCCGCAAAACGTGTACTATGTGCATCGACTTCAATGCGTACGGTCCGAAAATAATGGTCTCGTTCAATTTTAACTCAGAAAGTACTAGATTTTACTAGGGAAAATGAAAGCCACTGGAGTCATACACAAATAAGAACGCTTTTTTCATTTGCATGCGGGTTTTTGTGATCTTTGGAAAAGATTCCAAATTCAAATTGACCTCATCGCACCCAACAACTCGATTTGGCATGAATTTTTATAAGCGAATTATGTCGCAGGTGTTTTCGCGATGCTACAGCCATAATTGCTTAATTGTTCGTCTCCGATTGACTCGTTCCGACACAGATTTCTTTTGTTATCCGGTCAAGGTGGCTCTTGATGTGTACTGTAATTGACGGTGTCCACGGCAACTGCGCTAACATTGATGGACGTCGTAGTAAAGCAGAGAGTACAGGTTTTCTTCTTAACACATGGACAACCATTGGCATTGCCTTCAATGCGTACGATGCGAATAATGCACGCGATCAACTACAACACAGCACATCTCAGCTTACAATGGGTTTTTTATGTGAAATAGAAGCCGCTAGAATATACAGACATTAGCCTACAAGATTGTTCTTTTGCTCTGTCATGATGAAATTCTGCTTTTCTGGATCTTACGAAAGGTATTTCGCTCACTTTCTGCTTCAATGGCTTGCATTTCAAGGGTGAAGGTAAATGGATGAGCAGGGTTTCTTTCGACAGGACACGATGGTCTTACCTATTATATCCTTAGCTCTTACATAAGTTTTTAAGTTTTCCATTTTTCCACATATTCTATTAACATATGGTGCCAAAGAAATCACGTTTGTTCACGTACCGTCGTTTTTGAAATGAATTCGGTAAGAAGTAAAAGTGGAAGAAATATATTTCAAAGATTCTTGCAAGTCAGATTTTCATCCTCGTACCTTTAAGCCAAAGATCTGCATTTCTGTGTTCTCGTTCCACTTGATAAAGTCCATTGTGAGCTAGGAAGTAATGGTTTGAACTACAAAGTGGCCATTGTTTTCACGTTAAATGCATATTGGACGTTATGTGTCAAATTTTTGCCTATTGTAGAAAAACAGCTTCGTTAAAAAAATGTTAAGAAAGAGTCATTAAACAGGAGGATAATCGTTGGAAGTTTTCTCGAATTTTCGTGTAAATGAAGCTTCGAGGCTCTGAAATGTTCATCTATTCATTTCTCTTTATGTTTTCTTTATTATTGTTGCAGTTCACGTGGTATTAAATATATGTACTCCTTCAAATTTCAGCACGAATACAAACGTTTCGTATTCAAGTGGAAGACGTTGACGAACCGCCGGCATTTGTCAATGGTCCAGTGCCGTTCTTAGCCGTCGTTCCGTTAGAGACTCCAGTCGGATTCCATGTTTACAAGGTTATAATTACTTTTCACTTACATTTTTATTATTTCGTATATGTGGATAGATGTTGTGAGCTCTAAGATTAGAAATAAAACAAGATGACTAGAAAAGCTTTAGTTAATGTTATAAGCGACGATGGATTTATTCTGCTTAGATTGTCTAGCGTTCTATAAACTGTCCATCTTTCCAATATTTGTTTAATTATCGTAATCCTCTAGATAGTTACGTAGTGCACAGAATCAAATGAATGGTTGAAAAAAAACAACCACAGTGATGCTGAAGTGGTTGTAAGACTTCGGACTGCAGAGTATCTGCTTTGAGGAACGAACGGGCTATTACCCTTTCCGGAACGCTAACGCGTTCACCACTGCATCATGCAGAGCTTTCGTTTCGCCTGTCTCTCAGCTAGTTCTATCATCGATCATTGCCACCAGCAATCATCCGTCACCGTGATTGATCTAAAGTACCCAAATCGGCAATGAACCCAGTTAAGCTGAGGCTGTAAAAAGGAGCATTATCAGTAATTACGAATTAGTAGGAATTTTGAGGGAATTTTATTTGGAAAGCGTCACGATCAAAGATTTCCGTCCTAAATCTTTTAAATTTATGTCTCTCAAATAAAATTAACTGCTTGGCAAATATGAAATTGCGTAAAAAATGGGTGGTCTCTAGCTCTTCGGCAGAGACATGATGATGCGAAATCCATCGTAACATTCTAAGTCACTCTATGAAATAATAACGTTAGAAGTTTCTTTAGTTTGCCGCTCGAGACGAAGGAGGAGATGGTGACACTGATGTCGAATACCGTCTGATCAATACTGAACGTGAGAACGTGTATTTTAGATAATTTTGTAGATGTCAAGTATTTGCCGTCAAGTGAAACTTTAGTATTAATGTCCTTAAAAGTTACATTTAAAAGCATTACCGACCTCAGACTTAAACACGACGTGTATTTGCCTCTTCTGAACAAGGTTTCGTCTTTTTTTTACATAGTAATCGTTTTCGTGGCTTTTTTAAAAATTCAACGGTACATGCCATCTAAAAAGAACCACAGGGCTTATAGTTGATATTTAGTTCCATTATCTCACTAATACTGCCTGTTCAGCATCTGGAATGTTCACTGTCGACGTCGATACTGGTGTTGTACGTACGGCTGTTCGACACTACCAAGAAGGACAAACATATCGAGTTCAAGTGCAGGCGATCGATAGAACACCTACCGACAACACAACGAAACTGGTTAGATTATCCATTTTTATGTTAGAACAGTACTATTCGATGACTACGTTGCACTTGTGAAGGTGAAATCTCCATAATTTTTGATGATTAAAAAACTTTCGTTTCCGATTCGACAAGCAAGTTGGAACTGTTTTTTAGCAAACTGGTTTTTGGCTGGTTTTGTCATATAGTGTTATGTGTAACGGTTTTCATTCCACTGAGTATCTAGGAATCCGAGGTGGCGAAGCTGGAAATCCTTGCCGGCGATCGTCCACCGCAGTTTCTTCAGCAGCATTATAGCGTCTCCCTTTCTGAGGACAGTCTTGTCGATTACAGGTTTGTAAGATTTTCAGTCTTTCAGGTACTCGTATTTGTAATGCTTGAAGATAAAAAATAGATGCTATTATTTGTTTATCTGCTAAAGCTGTACTCACCTAAATGATTGTGCTAATTAATTTCACCCTACTTAATTAACTGGACTGGTCACAAGACCGATTTTCTTTTGGCTTCGACGTTGGTCAATATTTCACTGTTTTTCTTAATCAGCGAAGACGAAAATGCTTCGAAAGATTATTATCAGCCTCGTGTAAGCTCATCAAGGAAAAATACGTATTGATTAAGCACACCGAGGTTCAAGGAAAGTCGGTTTCGAAGCATTAATACGCTTTATGCTAGCTAATGATAACACCGACTTCTGCACGATGTGCGCGATGATATATGTCCAGAAGAAAAACAAATAGTTATCAACGGACATTATCATTATATTCACCATCAGCATCGTGTATAAAAGGGCACCACTGAATGAGTGTGCCTCATTCGAGGAGACGGACCGCTGAAGAAGACCTGACTCGACACGAAGGCGAAGCCGCCACATCGAGGCGATAGACAAGCGTGGACCATCGACTCGGATCATCGGCTCTGATGAAGACGAAGACGTCGAAACGTTAGCCGATAATAAAGATTATTATCAGCCTCGTGTAAGCTCATCAAGGAAAAATACGTGGTGAAGACGAAAATATTATTACAACATTCATTCATTTACAATAGCTGACGTTTGGACGGTTTCGCCTTTATCAGAGCCTGGAAAGGTCAAACTGACACGAAATCTGGGCAGCCAAACACTCAAAAACCGTAGCAGATAAAACAGCACATAAATCTCTATTCGCCTAACAAACAGCTTTTTTAAACATCTACCGTTTTGTTTGTTGTAAGTTTTCCAGTTAACTGGTGGAGAGCAGCCGCACATAGTCTTACATGGGCCAGGAATATGCCGGGCACAGGTCAAAGGATCAACCTGCAGTCCAGCGCTAGGTCACGCTTGATCACAAAAGACTCCTCTTTACGGTTAATTTTTAGGCTTTTGGAATTTATCCAAAACACTTCAAGAATAACTTCAGAAGTGAAGTTCAAGAGTTGTACGCGCTGAAGTTTTGGAATTCTGTTAGAGCGTAATGACTTTTCCTTGTAAATTTCCATTAGACGGGGCTCTCCATTATGCCAATGAAGATTTGTGTACTGCATTTCAGCTGCTGAGGTTGAGAAAGTGTTTGGCTGAGCAGAGTTCGTGCCAATTTGGCTTTTTAAGGCTTGCTGCCGCCTAAATATGAGCTATTCTGTACTAATAAATGCTGTAATAACAACTATGTGCTTGTTCATGAAGAAAAACACGGAATACACATGTTCGCTTGTGAGATTATGTACCCAGCTCAAGTCAAGTCAACTAATCCACAGGGGTTACATATTGGCACCAGACATGTTTGGGAGGGATACAAGAAATGATTTCGTGTATCAGCAGACCACCACGTCTTACTGTGTAGGCCAAATATGAATTCAACCACCAATAGTACTCTACAAATAGAGTTGAGTACTTGACGAGTCCTTAAGCGATTAAACAATTCCAAACACTTTATCCTTCTCCTGTTGCTATGAATAAAAGAAATTCGCTATTAGAATTCAGGTCTGATTGCCGTAAAAGAACTATTGTATGCAGAGCCATATGATCTCGCTCAAGTTCTCTCTCCATATTCTTCTTCATCGTCATTGCTTACCACTGTTGATGATTTCCGTCTGAGACTTTGTAAACACAAAAATTGTTTTTTAACAATAAAAATTATATTTTCTCGAAAAAAAACTTGGTCCATAGGAGCTTTCTTTAAAAAAATTTCTAATGTCGGAAAAAATGGAGTTGGAAGGAATGTTGGGAATATAGTGGCTGAATGGAGAAAAGTTCTCATTTGATTTCAGTGTTGTTGATGTTCGAGCACATCGTTTCCGTGCAATCGATGATGGTCGAACAAAAGGCGAGTTACTCTACTCAGTGTGGAGTAACCACGGAGTAGGTAATGGTCAGCGCGAAGAGACGACGATGTTCGGCATTGACCCGAAGACTGGTGTTGTTCATCTACGACGTCTACTTGACTACGATGATCCGTCACAACCAAAGCTCTATAAATTAACCGGTACCCTTCACCATTGCTTGGTTTATCTATACAGTTTTAATCCAATCTGTGAGTATACATATTTTTGATCCGTTAATGGTGCTATAACCCTGTACGCTAGACCACTATTTTAAGCATATCAGTAAGAGTCCAACCACCCATTGTTGATCAATGGACTGTGGTGGAGAGCTTATTAAAGCTAAGAATTAGTGTACTTGTAAATCCGAAGACCGGGTTTCTATTAACCTCGATGTCAATCAATAATTTGCAGTTTCATTGATGAGCGCAGCAGTAACCTCCTGTCTGCTCATTAAGAAAGCAGCAAATTAGCACAAATGTTTTTGTTTCAGACCTTTCCTGGTTCTTTCTCGCATAATATTAACTAGGGCATGCTTCTCATAGCTAAACCTAATTGGTCATTAAGTACGGAAATCTTAAAGAAATTTTGTAAGGACCAGATGGTAGATGTGAGCTACCTGCTGGCTTATCGAATGAAACAAATACTGGAGAAGAACAGAAACTTTGTTAAAGAACAGTTCTTGTTCGGCTCTTTACTCCAGTTCTAATTGCCGTTTCTCAATATCCATATCTTAACCACTTCCTTTCGCTAATATTTTATCGCTTCTGTTCAATTTCCTTTCTTTAATTAACCTTCACATTTTCTGCGAATCTATCAAGATCGCCGGCTGAACGTTAGCGGTTATCGGATGAACCGCTTAGGTTTAGAGGGATTTGAAAAATGTCGTTGGTAAAAGAAAAGCCGACCTAGTTTAACCAAATGCTTTCAAATCATCAGCACAGCCCGGAAAAACATTTATAGGCCTGTTTCAACTGTTCACTTTTAGCGTTCTTTCGATATTCCTCAGCAAGCAAGTCATATTTTATGATATAAAATTAGGAACATTTAACTGAAAGTGGTTTAAGACTGACGAAAAGCTAGTGAACTATCTAGTAAATCAATGCAAGACCATAGGCAACAACGTACGGTTCAATCCGATCAGGAAGATGAGCGTCTCTTGAGGTCGGTCACCTAAGTAACAAATGAGCCGGCCGCATCCTTATGACAGTGGTGTCACTAGCAAGGAGTTCATTAGAGTGATTATCCGTGTCGTTACTAATACTAATATCATTAGTGCTTGACGAATCTCCAATCTTAAGCCACTTATCCCTATCATGGATCATGGGAATCAAAATTATGCACGATTTTGTAACAGCTGCTCGCGGTGTTATGCAACTTCAAAACCCAGCCGACACTGTAATGTCGGATTTCGGTTGCGAATCGGGAAGACGATTAACATCGGTTCTCAGCCTTTAGTTTATTTAAGGACACTATAGGTGTCTAACCCACTAGGGATCTCATCCATCACTTGTGAAGTATAAGACGTACGTCGTCTTGATGGTTATCCAGACCCACTGTAATTGGAAATGTGCCAGAGTTTAGCGTCATGACATTTAGACGGGAGATAGGGATTTTGATTTTAATCATCGTTTCATCATATGAATAACTTAGACAACCGTACTACCGTTTAGTACCACAAAAAAATGTGAGACGAAAGTTTAGAAAAGTATCCACGTACTGAAATTTTAAAAACTTGTTCTAGGAATCACTGTATGGGGAGTATAGCGCAGTGGTCGGATGCGCTCTGTAGTACATATAGGATTGGTCCCAGCTCCTCAGGCTCAGCAAGCCTTCCATTGCTCCGGGGTAGGCAAATTGGTACCGGAGGGATGGAATTCCTGCGAGGTTAGTAGAACTGGCTCGAAACATCGGTAGACCACTGCGAGTCATTGTAAAGGCCAGATATGCATTCAGTCGCCTCCAAGCGATAAAGGATAAATAAAGCTCTCGGCGTTGATCAATCCCTGAGGGATGCGCCATGCATTCTACTTTTTAAGTACCGTTGGAGGTGATTGAATGCATATCTGGCCTTTACAATGACTCGCGGTGGCCGGCCGATGTATCGAGCCAGTGCTGCTATCCTCCCAGACAAGTCTGGTACCAATTTGCCGACCCCGGATGGATGGAAGGCCTGGTGGGCCATGGGTGCATTCCATGTGCGCGTCGCAGTGGCGCCTCCATCCACTGCGCCACACGCGCCCCTCTTCAAACGATACTTAATGAAATTGGCGCATCTCTCAGAGATTGATCAACGTCGAGAGCTTTATCCTTTACCCTTTTAGGAATAACTTCCACGACCAACTTTCTATTAACCTCGGCATTGATCAAGTAATTCTTTGTATTCTTGTTGAGCAAACGCGAGGTGTTATTATTATTCTTTATTCACAAGTAAGCTGACGTCAGCTTACTTGTGAATAAAGAATAATAATAACACCTTTTAGGAATAATTGCAGTAAGCAAGACGCCTTAATTAGACAGAAGATCGTGAACTATATCATACAGTGCACTAAACAATCGGGATATGTGTAGCGCAATGGCTAGTGGTGTCTGTAATACACAGAAGCTCATTGGTTCGATAATGCGTCCTGGGCTAACAAGGTCCCCATCCTTCCAAGATCAATAAACTGTTACCATCCTTGTATGGAAGGATAAGAACACGGAATAAAGAGATCGATTTATTAATGGCGTATTCCTAAGGTATTGCCTGCTGCCTCGAACAATACAACTACAATTTGTTTCGTGAACTTCAGTTGTTGCGAGTGAAGACGGTAAGGAGTCGAGCGTTCCATTAGACGTGCACATCATCGACGTGAACGACAACGCTCCTGTATTCAGTAGACCACTTTACACCACACAAGTCAGAGAAGATTTTCTCGTGGGGAAGCCAATACTCACAGGTGAGGTGATATTTTCCTCAAAATTTCCTCAGAAAAGTTCTCCGTTCACACTATCGATCAAGTGTATAGGAAGAATCTTGTATATCGTGAAAGTTTATCCCAAGAGGTGATGGTCTGTGTGTAGTCTGTGCGCAGTGTCACATCTCTCTACATTTCTGGGATTCTGAATAAAGTCTTTCTATGCAGAAGGTTTGGATATGGCCTAGACTATTTCAGTAGTGCAAAGTGGTCACCGGGAATGACCTTGATTAGAAAAAGAACTAAAATAATAGGGCGAATTGCCTGGACGATTTTTGGAAAATGCTGAATTAGTGCGTATTCTGAAGATAGAGGATCTTTTATAACAAAATAAAAATGAAGTGTAAAATGACCGTATGTAGCGCCTACGAGCAGAAAACCATCCGGAAATCTTCTTTAGGGAGCTGGTTCTTTTTCGATAAAAAAAAACTTATTCGATTAATTTTCTTGTTTCAGTTCAAACTGAGGACAAGGATTCCGGTGAAAACGCTAGAGTTCGCTATTCTGTGGACAATAACAACTTTACGGTGAACGATAAGGGAGAGATCTCTTCTAAGGTCTAACCAATAAACGTTCTTACTCTCCTATTGAACTTACTCCTGTATATATTTGCCTATCTAGTTTTCATATCGATTTGTTTAATGACTCGCTCATTAGTTGTTCTCCGCAAGAAGATGATTATTAAAGTAGAAATCGAAAAAATTTCGCTATTGCTAAACTTCTAAGGACTTTGATAAGAAAGCAAAGCATGCTTTCAGTCCCCACAACTTCCTAACTTCTTCCTAGTAAATCCTAAGGAAGAGTTTTTTTTAGAATCGATTGGATGCAGATCAGTTCAAGGAGCGTTTTTTCATATATCGATTTAATGTCACCGCAATCGATTTCGGAAGCCCATCGCTCAGTTCGAATGCTACGGTAAGTCTTCTAGGTATTTAAATGACGTCACTTTACTATGTAAATTTCATGAGAATCCATATATTTAGTAATAGTGCGCTATATTTTTGACGATATTATTTTTCGATGGTTCTTTATTCTTGGTGGTCATTGCTGACGTTAAAAGAAAGCGGGTCTTTGGAATTCAGTTATAACATTCAGATACGTCTGTAAATATCGATTTTTTTGTTTTTAAACAATTCATTATTAGAGCTAAATTCTTAGAAATATTTCTTACTTTTATTTAAACTCGTTCATTCCAACTTTTCACGAAGTTTTTACGGACCTCTTATCTTTTTGTTTCCAAAAGCTCACACAATTCAATTTTTCAAGCAAGAAGAAGCAATTCAGCCTCAAGAGGAAGTTCATAAAGTTGTAAATCTTAGTAGAGGTTAACTTTTGATCTTTTCATCTTATAACTTGTAACACTCAGAACTTTCGTTCACTGTCAAGTGGGTTATAGCAAGTGCCAGTAGTATTTCCACAGGGTTAAATTTGTCCAGTTGGCCCAGTTTGTTTGAGAGATACATATTTCTACGCTTTCTTCTTGGCAAGAGGATGTTCACGATTAGCTTAGTGAGTCCTAATGTAGGTGACTTAATGTACCGAGGAGTAGCTTGCGTGGTTCAACGTACTGGTACGTGGTGTTTCGATACAGGCAAACCCGAATCGCCTGATTCCAAACCGAATTCCATTCTTCCTTACTTAATTGTCCGTGGTAAAAGGACGGATCTCATCTTTAGAAGCCATCTATGTCTTAGAGGTACTGTTTAGATGGACTCGTGGAATGCTAAGCAAAGACGAGTTAATAAGTTTTATTGAACTGTCGTCTCGACGTCTTCGTCTTCTTCAGAGCCGGATCGATCCGAGTCGATGGCCAACAGTGTCAAAACGTTACCCAAATAAAAGTTATTACGAATGTCTTGCTTGATTAATAATACAAAAAATTATTCATCATTTATGCTGAGGTTCAATAAAATTAGGTTTTCGGAGATATGTAAATGGTTGTTTCTTGTCTACGTTTAATTCTCTTGGTACCTGCAAACGTGCTAAGTTCCCTAACCACTGATCGGCCCCGGATCTTTACCCTCTGAGGGTTCTGATCGTAATATTATGTAAATCGTCTACTTATTTACGTTGATTATTTAAATAGTGGATAGATTTTTGGATAGATATTGCAATGAGCACCATCATCTCTTAAGAGTCACGCTTTAAACTGGTTAGAACATATTTTAATGACAAAAATGATTGTTTTTAACAACTCAGTAATGGAGGCAAAAATCACAGTAGTCTATGGTAAAAGAATTTTAAAGCTTTCTTACAAAAATCTACTTTATAGGTGCAAATTCGAACGGAGAACACCAACGATGAAGCGCCGGTCTTCTTTCCGACCGGACAGTATACGGCTTTTGTCGCTGAAGACGCACAAGGTGGTACGCCAGTCGTTCAGATACAGGTAGATGTTATTGCTATGAAGTAGCCAATAACATTTTCTGGAAGCTGACAGGTAAAGCAGCATAGAAATCCATAGGATTGCCGTCTTCATCTGTTTTCTAGGACAATTCCGGTGTATTGCACGACTTCGTTCCTTAACTGATCGTTGTTAATTTATGTCCAATCGTTGTTTCACTAAATCATTTTTGTTTTACAGCCTCCTCCTCTTATGTTTCCAATCTTTCTCTTATTCTGTAGTCTAATAGTTATCTATCTTTGTAAACTAAGTGAATATGTTGCGGGGACCTCGTTGATGCCAGCTAGTTTTTGAATAATCTAAGCTAAACTGCAGTACACATGTGATAGCAAGTCATCTAAAATAGATAAAAAAGGATAAAGCTATCGGCGTTGATCAATCACTGAGGGATGCGCCATGCATTCGACTTCATTAAGTATCGTTAGAGGTGATTGAATGCATATCTGGCCTTTACAATGACTCGCAGTGGCCTACCGATGTATCGAGCCACTGCTGCTATCCTCCCAGACAAGTCTGCCACCAATTTGCCGACCTCGGAAGGATGGAAGACTTAGTGAGCCATGGGCACTGGGATCTATTCCACGTCTGTGTCGCAGTGGCGCCTCCAACCACTGCGCCACACGACTCCTAAATAGATAGTAATAAATAAACTTTAGCACTTTTGTAACAGTCCGAATGAGTTTTTGTTCCAATTCTGCCAAAGATACTCGATCGCTGTTCGATTAAGCTAGCTTTTTTTTCGCTTTGTCTATTTTTTAAAAATCTTTCTTACGTCAGAGAGCAGAGAGAGAGCATTTTCGTCAGAGCATTTTCTTGAAAAATTTGTTTTGGGGTAAATTGTTCATTTTTATATAGTTTGACTATTGAAATGAAAAGTGGATACCCTTGTCAAGACATGTATTTTAAGAAGAAAACGGTATGAACGTCGTGGACCACTTATCAGAGCTGAGTTATTATTTCCTATGAAAAGAAAAAGTCCATGGCGATGCGGTTCTACTATAGTTTTCGGTTTTTTTTAAATTTTATTACAAACATTTGTATAGACTTATCTATCAGCCATATTCCTAGAAAATTAACGGCACTCGTTTTTTCAGGCTCGCGACCCTGACCGCGACCAAGTCGAATACGCGTTCGTGGACGACGAGGGAGCTGAGACCTATGAGACCAATTTATTCCAGATAGACAAAGATACTGGTGAATCCGAATACAACACAGCTACACAATTCAGTTTTTTTTCTATTTACCAAAAAGTTTTCCTTTTTTGTTTGCAATTCGGCATGTCCTTCACGCTTCAGTTGTGAAAATCGGCCCAGTTTTCCTAGCTTTCAAATTTGAATAAGCCCCATGATTTCGTTGCTTCTATGCTCTATTCATTCTTGTAATGTTCGTTTTTTAAGCACTTAGCTTCTATGCTTTTCTTCAGGGATAAAAACCAATTTGAAAAATTCTAGTTGTTCTCATCCGTGTTTGTTCTCAATTAACACCACAGCTGAGGAAATTTCAGGATTAATCAAACTTCGACCCGGAGTTCAAGTCTCTCAACTGCTGCAGAACATTTCACCTTACAATCTTACGGTAATTGCCAAAGATGACGGATCGTGTTGCGCTTCAGAATCCGTTCGACATTCAGCTTTGGCCACAGTTCTTATTGGTACGACATTTTTTTTGCAATGATTGGTTTTCGATGTGTAATAATTAATATATTTTAAACAATACAGTATAATGTTGACACAATTCTGAACCTAATACAAACTGGACGACGGTTTCACTCGACTGGACAAACACGAGAACGACCCCCTGCTCCCGTGGCTCACTGAGCCTTCCATCTCCGGCTCGGCAAATTGTTACTGTCTGGAAAGACGGCAGCACTAGCTCGATACATCAGTAGGCCTTATTGTAAAGGCCAGGCATGCATTCAATCACTTCTAACGATACTTAGTGAAGTCGAATGCATGACGCATTCATCAGCGATTGATCAACGCCAAGGTCTTTATCCTTTATTTTTATCCCATCAGTTTAGCTTTTTCTGTAATCTTATAACGTATTTTTACTACCTTCACCAAAAATTTCACTAATATATTACTATTTTAGAAAACAGGATTTGGGCCACAGAAGATGTTTTAAGGTTCGAAACCACAAAAATTGAACTAATGAAAACCTTTTTGTAGTTTAATTTTTGTTTAAAAGCCTATTAAATTGCTGAAGAGATTAGAACTTGTGAAAGCAAGTAGAAACAGAGTGGAAAAATACCACTGATTCATTTTTGATCCTTAAAATTGTAAGAAATCAATTTAGTTAGGATGTCGTCTGGAAGTTCGTAGCAAAAAAATGGGAACGTGCAATACTGTGTTAAAATTTATTCTGTTTCTATTTTTGTTTTACTTTTTATTCTTTATTCCATCGATATTTTTGAAGACCACTGACATATTTCAATTGCTTGAATTCGAATAACTTAGAATAAATAGAGGATTAGAAAGAAATTCCCTATCCATTGATTACAAAAGCGACGCTTGAGGATTTCACGGTTTTAATTCTCCGACCTAAAAGATAGAAAAGGATAAAGATCTCGGTGTTGATCAATCCCTCAGGGATGCGCCATGCATTCGATTTCATTAAGCACCGTTTAGAGGTGATTGAATGCTCAGGACTCGCGGTAGCCTATTCATGTATCGAAGCAGTGCTGCTATCCTCTCAGACAAATCTGGTGCCAATTTGACGCCTCCGGAACGATGGAAAGCTTGGTGGGCGGTGATCGATTCCACATGTGTGTTGCACGATGTCTCCGACCACTGCGCCACACGCACCCTGTCCTAAAAATTCCAAATATTTTTTTCGTGTCGTTCTTCTCACCAACCATTTATCTTTAGAATTTGAAATAAAATTCGAACTACAAATGTAATTTTAGGTGTTGAGGATGTGAATAACAATAAACCAGAGTTCCGGGATTGTGCCAGTTACGGTGAAGTGGCGAAAATTCAAGAAGGCGTTTACAAGAAGGATCCACCAACGATTATTAGAGTGAGCAGTACATTTTTTTTGAATACTGAAGCAACTGGGAAAAAGATGAGTAGCTTTCTAATCAGGGTGTTATTCTGGGAAAAGTTCAGCAGTGATAAACAAGAATGAAGTGGTTTGTCTCACATTTCTGCTCGATTGATTGCTGTATTTGTGAATCAAATAGATCCCGCTTTTTACTACTTAAGGAAATATACACTTCTCTAATGCTTTATCTGCCTAGAATCTTGTTTAATGGGCTAACTCTGTTTCATTTTTTTTTCAAAATATCGAACACTGAACAGCTCTAGGAACAAAACCAGAGGGAGAAAGAGTAGTGCATTGGTTTGTGATGCCGTCAATCAGGAAGCGAATCACTAGTTCGACACCCTTCCCCCGTCGCTCTCTTCCACTCGACGAGAGAGTGTCTTAGCTGGGCTATCTCCAAGATTTCAAAGAGAATCAGCTCAACCAACATTCTATGATATTCATAAGGAAGAAACCCTCAAGCACAAACGGAACAACACGCGAAACAGTGTTCGAAAATGTGGACGACGAATGCGAGGATCAAATGCAAGAAGTGCTAGCATCCAAAAGGCAGATATGATGACAGATCACGTATAAGAAAGTGGTTACAAATTTAGTACAATGTGCCCCAGCTTAACTGGGCCCAATGCCGATTAATGCTCCCGGATCATTCCCCTTGGCGGGTGATGGCACCGTTGGAGTAAAAAGAACTGGTTGAGAAAAAGGCGAACCAAGCACTAGGTAATACGCGAGCCCCAGAAAAGGTAATCGTGAATTCGAATGTTGCTTAAGGTTTAAGTTTTGCAAATTCCTCATCATCATTGTGGCTGTATTCCACACAGTACAGTGTAGTGAATAAAATAATGATAAACAAGTAGTAAAAGGTAATGCATTGTTTTTTTTACTTCTGTTTAGCAAACACGAGGTGTTATTTTATTTCTTTATTTACGTGCAATGGGACCCACGGATTAGAATGGAACGAACAGGGTGAGCGGCTCTCCGAATTTATCATGGCGACCAAAACATCCATGGTAACTCGCAATTCCAAAAGCCTCACCGTCAATGATGGACGTGGGAATCTCCCAATGGAGAGACGAAATAGACCACATCATAGTAAATAGGAAGTTTTGCCTAACCGATTTCGCTGTTGTCCCAAAATTTTACATGGGATCAGACCACCGTCTCCTACGTGCAAGATTTTATTTCTCACGGAAAGAAGAAAAAGCCGCTAAATTCAAAAACCGAAGTCCCAGAACCACCACAAACTGGGACTTATTCAACTCATTA
>MQTX01000095.1:520136-643010 GCA_009735665.1 Angiostrongylus cantonensis
GTAATGAGGCATTCCTCCTCGCGGCTCATTTTCGGATTCTTGGAATTAATCCAGAATGCCGCGAGAATTTTACGCGCTTGTGTTCTCGATTCTTGCGCGAGGATCGTAACCTCTACTTCAAAATCTTCTCCGTTATGTGAATGGAGAAAACAAGCGCGTAAAACTCTCGAGGCATTCTGGATTAATTCCAAGAATCCGAAAATGAACCGCAGTGAGGAATGCCTCATTATAACGCGTGATATTGGGCAGTATATAAGACTGCTATTCTGATGGGACGGGCACATTACGTTCCCATGTGAACACTGCGCGATTGGTCTACACATAACATATTAAGTGGAAGGCTTATAGAAAGCGGTGAGTGTGCGAAGACTCTGTGTTCTATGTGATTGAAATTTTGGTTTAGCATTTTCTCCGTTTGGTTATGGAGGTGTTTGGCCATGTAAATTGCAGTCAACGTGACCTTTCCAGGCTCTTAGGAAGGCGAAATTCGCCGAAACGTCAGCTTGTACGTAAATAGAGAAATAAAATAACACCTCGTGTTTGCTAAACAGAAGTAAAAAGAATTATTCCATCAATGCCGAGGTTAATAGAATGTCGGACGTGGGAGTAATGCATTGTGTTATAATGATTTAACTTAGGTAGAGGCAACCGATGAGGATTCATCAGCGAATGGTCAGATCGTCTACTCACTTTATTACGCTCAAAGTGAATCCAGAAAGCCATTTGTCATCGATAAGCTCACCGGCGTACTCACTCCTTCACCGCATGTCATCTTTGACAGGGAAATTCGTCCGCGTGAAGACGTCACCGTTAAGGTTCGAGAATAGCTTTACGGATACTTTATAGTAAGCGTATAATAAAATTTCCGCAGAAACGACGTAAGTGCTCGTCAAATGGTGTTGACAGTAGTTCAGCACAACCTTTCTAATGTTACAAAATACATTTTCCATACATTTTTAAAAAAATTCTTACTATCTTTATATTTTCAATGCTTAGAACTGAGTATTTTCATCGGCGGTTGTGCTTACACGAGATTCTTGGGAAAAATTTTTTGCGCTCAGGACTGATTTGTCATTGAATTGGCTCATCTTTTATGATGAAGTTGAGAATAAATAAAAATTAACGTTTTCAGGTCTTAGCAGTTCTCCTGCTGAAACACAGAGTCTTAATATTTCGAAACCGACTTTCCTTTAACCTCGGTGTGACTAATCAATATGCATTCTTTCTTTGATAAGCTTGCACGATGTTGATAAATATATTTATTTTCGGCTAACGTGTTGACATCTTCGTCTTCTTCACAGCCGATGATCCGAGTTGATTGTTATTCGTCTCTATGTCGTGGCTTCGCCTTCGTGTCGAGTCAGGCCTTTCTCAGCGGTCCATCTCCTCGAATGAGGAACATTCATCCGGTGGTGCCCTTTTATACACGGTGCTGATGGTGGATATAATGAAAATGTCCGTTGATAACTTGTTTTTCTTCCGGACATACATCATCGCGCACATCATGCAGAAATCGGTATCATTATTAGCTAGTGCAAAGCATATTAATATTTAAAACGTTAAGAAACGTTTATTACGTTAAGAAACGTTTTTTAAAAAACGCTAACGTTTATTTAATGCTAGCCCCCACTCAGTGGAAGACTAGCAAGACCGTGTTGTTGTTCAAGAAGGGGGACCTACACGATATAGGCAACTACAGCCCAATCTGCTTGCTGTTTCTCTTCTACAAACTTTTCACTCGAGTCATCCTAAGCAGGATTGAGAGAACACTCGACGAAGGACAGCCATGCGAACAAGCAGCGTTTCGAAAAGGATTCAGAACCATTGACCACATTCACATGTTAACAAGGCTCATTGAAGTATCACGAAAGTACGAAAGACCGCTCTGTCTCACTTTCATCGACCTAGAGAAGGCCTTTGATAAGCTTGCACGATGTTGATAAATATATTTATTTTCGGCTAACGTGTTGACATCTTCGTCTTCTTCACAGCCGATGATCCGAGTTGATTGTTATTCGTCTCTATGTCGTGGCTTCGCCTTCGTGTCGAGTCAGGCCTTTCTCAGCGGTCCATCTCCTCGAATGAGGAACATTCATCCGGTGGTGCCCTTTTATACACGGTGCTGATGGTGGATATAATGAAAATGTCCGTTGATAACTTGTTTTTCTTCCGGACATACATCATCGCGCACATCATGCAGAAATCGGTATCATTATTAGCTAGTGCAAAGCATATTAATATTTAAAACGTTAAGAAACGTTTATTACGTTAAGAAACGTTTTTTAAAAAACGCTAACGTTTATTTAATGCTAGCCGAAAATAAATATACTTGTCAACCTCGTGCAAACTCACCAGAGAAAGAATACATATTGATTAGTCACACCGAGGTTAAAGGAAAGTCGGTTTCGAAATATTAAGATGCTGAGATGTTCACAAAAGTTGGACACTGGGCCAAATCGAAGCACGATTACCCGTACGGGGGTTGGCGTATTACACACTGCACTACGAAGGCCATTTTTTTTTGCGCTTCTCCGAGCTAGTTTTCTACCTAACGCTGCCATTAGCAATCACCCGTCGACGGGATTGATCTGGGAAGCACAAATCGGCATTGAACCCAGTTAAGCTAAGGCTGTAGCCGAAATCACAATTTAACCTTTTTGTTAGCTGAGAGAAACGCAAAGCAAGGGTTTGCGTGGTGCAGTGTTAAATACGCGAGCCCCCGGAAAAGGTAATCGTGATTCGATGTGGTCCGCGGTCCAAGTTTTGCGATTATCTCAGCATCGTTGTGGCTGTATCTGACATCATACCTTGCCGTGAAAACTGTTGTAGGCCACAAATAAAAAGGTTAACAAAGATGATAGATCTTATCCGCTTCATTTACTGCCTACTCTTCTTTAATAGCAAGGTATTTGAAAACTGTTGTAGGACACAAATAAAAAGGTTAACAAAGATGATAGATCTTATCCGCTTCATTTACTGCCTACTCTTCTTTAATAGCAGGGTATACTGCGAAATGTAACATCAATAACCTGGGTCCTAGGTACTATTTTTGGTCACCTAAAATAAGCTTGATTTCATGAACACGGTAAAATATGCGGTCATGGTCTTTCATACATTTCTTACTATTTCGTTTTCAATAATCAAAAAATTTTTTACTAACGAAAATAGGAAATAAAATTAGGTCTTTCGGTTTTTTTCGGACAGAAGACGTGTTGTTTAGGCAACAGATCGAGGTGATCGACCACTGATCGGATTTTGCCAGTTTTCGATAGAAGTGGTCGATGTGAACGACAATGCGCCACAATTTGATCGAGCCTCTTATGAAACTAGCGTATCTAGAAGCGAAACCATAGGGTATTACGGGTTTTGATTAGCTTTTCGGTAACATCAACGATTTCGCGATTCTTCCAGCACAGTGGTTTGAAGTGCCTCCAATAAATATGTGGTCGTTGATTCGATCCCTCCAAACCCTACATGCCTCCAGTTTCAGCAGACTTCTCTTAGCGGGCAGCAGCACTGTCTTCACACATCGTTAGCTTCCCTAAGTGATTATACGAGCCAAATATGCCTTTAATCACCTCTACGATGCTGCGAATGGAGTCTGATGCATTAGGGCATTAGGCATTCCTCATCATCGATGCATTCGACTTCATCAAACATCGTTAGTGGTAAATTAATGCTTATCTGAGAGATTCAATGACTTCCAGTAGCGTATAGATGCATCAGGTTAGTGCTGCTACCCTCCCAGACAAGTTTGATAGCAATTAGCCGACCCCGGAGGAATGGAAGTCTTGTTGTAGTCGCCCCACGGGAATAAACCAACGACTAGATGTGTAATCCCCAAGACCCACTTTCTGTTAACCTCGGCATTGATTGATAATTCGATGTTTTATTTCAATAAGCAGACACGAGGTTGTTATTATAGAATTTATTGGGATACAATAGCTGACGTTTCGGCGGTTTCGCCTTCTTCAGAGCCGTTTATTTCTTGTAAAGCTAGTTGGGGGATAGCAGCCGCACAGAGTACTACATGGGCGAGAATTGAAGAAGGTGAAACCGCCGAAATGCCACCTATTGTATCCCAATAAATTCTGTAATAACAACCTCGTGTCTGCTTATTGAAATAAAACATCGGACTAGATGTGTTTTACAGGAACCTTTAACCACTGCGTTATACGAGCAGTTACTACAAGGTTAGGTTCTACTAATTGAAGATGTAATTTTTCGTATTCTTGTTGAGCAAACGCTAGGTGTTATTATTATTCTTTATTCACAAATAAGCTGACGTTTCGGCGGACTTCGCCTTCTTCAGAGCCTGGAAAGGTCAAGTTGGCAGCAATCTACTCGGCCAATCGCCTCCATAACCAAACAAAGAAAACGCTAAACCAAGATTTCAACCACAATGAACACAACTTGCGCACCCACCGCTTTCTATGAGGTTTCCACTGAGTATGTCTAGTGGAGACCAACCGCACAGAATTCACATGGAATCGTAATGTGCCCTTCCCCTCAAAATAATAGGCTTATATACTGCCCAAATCACGCGTGATAACGAGGCACTATTCCCTGCGGTTCATCTTCGGATTTCTGGAATTAATCCAGAACGCCTCGAGTGTTTTGCGCGCTTGTGTTTTCGTCTCCTGTGCGAGGATCGTGACGCGTACTTCAAAGTCCTCCTGCTCATGTCTCTGGGTCCTATACGTGCCTAGTGAGGTATTTGGTTTACTTTTGCCGACTAGGTGTTCTTTTATGCGGACACAGAGGGGTCTGCCCGTTTCGCCAATGTATTCGTTTCCGCATGCCTTACATTGTTTGGTTATGGATGCGTTTGACCGAGTAGATTGCTGTCAACTTGACCTTTCCAGGCTCTGAAGAAGGCGAAGTTCGCCGAAACGTCAGCTTATTTGTGAATAAAGAATAATAATAACACCTCGCGTTTGCTCAACAAGAATACGAAGAATTACTTGATCAATGCCGAGGTTAATAGAAAGTCGGTCGTGGAAGTTACTTAAAGATGTAGTTTTTTAAAGTTTCTTTTTAAGGACTTCTATTCTCACTGTGTTCGCGTTTGATACAGATGCACCTCACAATGCAAACGTTACATACCACTTAGAGCCAGATCCGTCGGCAGGTTGGTGCTTTGTTTGCATAGTGGATATTGTTGATTATTTACTAATATTGATATATTATCATTATTTGATTACGAAAATTTTAAACAAAACTACTGTTTTTATGTCTTCATTAACTAAACTATGGATGGGAAGTCCGTAGTTGTTAAGGAATTGCTACGTTAGTTTTTATTTCAGGGGAAGAATTCCTAGATGACATTAGCTTCTTCCAATTTGTTAATGAACATTCAGGAGAGATTACGCTCGTAAAGCCAATACCCAAGACTAAGGTAGGGAAACAGATCAAAGTCTTCGGTCTATATATTACATTTCGAAAGCTTTTTTTTAGAAAGAAAAATTCGTATTTAACGTTATTGCTGATGACAATGGTATTCCGGAAGCACAAATGTCCACAGTTCAGGTAATATCATCGCTTGCAATTTGAGATTTTCTGGTCCGGCCCAAACTAAAATCTAAAACATTTGCACGGACTTTTTGGCATAGAAGAAATTGACGAGTGTAAGCCCAGTGATTAGATGTGATCTATTATACACACGTGGTCTGTTGTTCGATCCCACGTCCCGGACTCACCAAGCCTTCCTTCCCTCCGGGTTCTACGTATTCGTAGCAGACTTGTCTGAAAGGGTTGAAATTGCATTCTGCATCGCTCAAAGATCAACCTACACCGAGCGTTTTATCCTTTTGCCGTCTTTTGTAGAAGTACTCTTTTTTTTCAGTTTAATGCAAAAAATTACAGTCATCCAATAGGTAAAAAAATGAAGCAATATTGTTTTAGGTTACGATCAAGGTGCACGAAAAACAGCAGTTAGCTCCAAGATGGCAATCAAGTTCTGATTGCAAAAAAGAGGTGACAGTTGTGGAGAACACGGAGGTAGAGCGAATTAGTTAAGAACAAAGATTTCAAAATGTTTCGAGCGAGTTTCATCCTTCGAAGAATATTAGAATAGAAACGGAGAGCTCAAAAAACTGTAGATGAAAGTATGAACCGAAAGAAAAAAACGAATTTAAAAGATTTGTACTTCGTTTTCCAGCTAATATCAAATCTCGGTGATTTGTGAACGCGTTTTTCCCATTTTTCTTCAAAACATATGAACTGATTCAGATGAATAAGGTACTTTTACGATGCCGTGCGGTTGCTGGAGATGGTTCGAAGAGTTCAGTTGTCTATAAGTGAGTTACATTCTGTTCTACTAGAAATGAGATCGATAGCACTGATCGATAGAACTAGGTAAGAGAAAGGCGAAACGAAGGACCCGCATGGCGTGGTGGTGAGCACGTTAGCGCCCGGAAAGTCTAAGAGCGCGTTCGTTCCCCACCACAGACACTTGCGGTATGGAGTTTTGCAAATATCTAAGCACCATTGTGGTTGAAATAAAGTCGATTCTTCATTTTGACAGCTATATTTGCTTTAATCTTTAGAGTTAACATTTTTTAAGTATCTTTTCAGAAAGAATCTATATTGGAAGGAAGTAAAGATTTATTAGCTAGGCTAATAGAGTGAGGCAAAAAAAAATCCCCTATGCAGTTTCCATTTTGGCTTTTCAACCTCATCTTTTTATCCTTGTCTTTTTAAAATTTCATCTTTTATTTATTATTGATTTTTTAATTTTAAGAGGTTAAAACCCAAGTTTTAACATTCCATGATAGGATACGGTTGTAAAGAGACGGAAACAATATGGATAATATTTCTCTTCAAGGATTAAAAGAAAAGCGTGTGAAGAACAAAGTAAAATAGAGGAGAAGAGGTTAGACGATCAATTTTTTTTCCGATTGAGCAACGGTGGAGTGATTCGTCCCGGAAAAGCGGATTCGAAATTTCGTCAGTTTAACAAGATTAAAGACGGTCGTGAATGGGTTGAGGTGGTGATCATGGAGCCATTGGATTACGAACAAGCTCACAACTATACGCTTACTCTTACTGCTACGGTATGATTAATTACAAACAAGTAAAGAAGTATATTGCTCATATTTTGTTTCGTACTAACCTTAAGTTTCATGAACTCGTAGATCCATGATTTCTTTGACGAACATTCCCTGATTTTCAGGATGTGAATTCGCATGTATCGTCGTCGAGATCGTTCACTGTATTGGTACATGATGTTAATGATGCTGTACCACAGTTCACTGTTGATCTCTTCACCGGTACTGTGGACGAAGAACTAACACCTGCAGAATATCTAGAAAAGTAAACATTCAAAATAATCTTAACTACTTTTTTTACGACTGACTTTCTATTAACCTCGGCATTGATCAAGTAATTCCTCGTATTCCTGTTGAACAAACGCGAGGTGTTATTATTATTCTTTATTCACAAATAAGCTCACGTTTCGGCGGACTTCGCCTTCCTCATAGCCTGGAAAGGTCAAGTTGACAGCAATCTACTCGGCCAAACGTCTCCATAACCAAACAAAGAAAACGCTAAACCAAGATTTCAATCATAATGAACACAGCATTGCACCCTCACCGCTTTCTATGAGTCTTCCACTAACTATGTCGAGTGGAGGCCAACGACACAGAATTCGCTGGGAGGGTAATTTGTCCCCCATCATAATAACAGGCTTATATACTGCCCGATACCACACGTGATAGTGAGGCATTCCTCCCTGCGGTTCATTATTGGATTCTTGGAATTAATCCAGAATGCCTCGAAAATTTTACGCACTTGTGTTCTCGATTCTTGCGCGAGGATCGTAACCTCTACTTCAAAATCTTCTCCGTTATGTCTCCCTGCCCTTCTTAAACAGCGTTTTATAGCTGCGCTTACACCATTTGAGATGAAGGGTAGGAAAAACGGAACCTTTTTATCGCCAGGGTTGCCGTTTGAAGGCCTAGCGTTTCCCCTTTACCTATCCCGAGCTACAGTTTCATAACCATTAGAAATGGATATTTGCCGTGCCAAGTTTTGCGACTCCTCTCTCTGTTCTTTTCCCGTGCACACGTTGGTTGCTGTTCGAAACATGTTTCTTACAAGCGCCCTTTTCGTGTGAGAGGGGTGAGAGGAGAGGTAATGAACCAAGATGTTTTTGCTACTTGGCTTTCGATACCATTTCGTAATGTAGCCATTTTCGGACAGGTTAATTTGCACGTTCAGGATAACTATTTGTTTTTCTTCCGGATTTTTTTATGTCATTCGAGGAGAGACGGAGACCAAACGGAAAGAATTCTAAACCGAAATATCAATTACATTGAACACAGAGTGGCTTCTTTGCACACTCAGCACTTTCTATGAGTGAAGAGAATACGAAGAATTGCTAAAGGAGAATATGAAGAATTTTAAAAAGCTATTATTGATAAACGTTGCAATGATCGAGATCGGCTTACAGTACGCTTACAAGCTGTGATCTATATTGTTCGAGAAAAATCAATGCATAGTTCGTTACAGATTCGACAGGAAACCGATTACAAGCGTAAAAGCAGTAGATGCAGATTCAAACGGACCACAAAATGAGGTGAGTTATGAGATGAAAAGCAGCTGCAACAAGGAAGTGTAGTGTTAACATCTCCGCATGTGCAACCTGTATAACATTTTCATTCCTTTCGGCCCTCTTTTTTTCTCAATCCTACTAGCCCATCTTGTTTTTTTTGTTGTTTACAGGTACACTATCGTATCCTTGACGTTCCGGATCCACGGGCGGCTCGTCTGTTTCGCATCGATGAGCTGACCGGTGAGATTTGGCCGTATGCGAAATTTGACCGAGAAGAAAAGGATATGTACATTCTAACGGTTGAGGCCAGAGATAATTCACCATCAGCACTACCTGGTGCTAGCGGGCCGAATAAAGGTGAGCTAAGAGAATTACCTAACGTTTTATGATTTTTTCAATGACTTCTTTAACACACACCCATGACCATTACTGGTTCTTCGACAGTCGACAATAAGTTCTGTATTACTAGAGTATTAGGGAAATGAAGAATCCGCAGTCTTGTAATGGAAGAGACTTAACCCTATGGCGTTAATGGTATAATTCGTGATGAAGGCGTTCTTATGAACTTAAACACGAAAAAAAATGTAGAAAAAAGCTTTTCATGAACTCTAAAAATTGAAGGTTTTATCTTGGTGGAATAAGAAAAATTAGATCTTCTATCAAAGATATGCGTATTCTTATGGTTTTTATGCCAACTAATAGCATATGCATTTGAATTAATGCATTTCGAGCGTGGTGTGTTAAACAGTTTCCTAAAATGCTTTTAGATTTTTCCTTACTCCTATAGTATGATATAGCGAATACAAAGTGTAAGGAACTCAAGCTCATTTTAGCCTTTCTACTAAAATGAAAAACATTTGAAAACCAGTCGTACACTATAGCTTTAGTTGGAAATGATACAGCAGTAGAAGCTGATCTAATAGTCTAGATTTATCCCTATTATTTTAATGCTATCATGTAAGCCTCATACCTGTCGGTTAAGGTAGGGATGAGAGGAGAATTTTGTAAGGAAAGACTTCTAAGTCTGTAATGATCCAGCTCAAGGAGATTATTCGTCAAAATCTACCTCTAGTATAGTGTTACGTCCTTACTTTCTTATGAATTCGTCGTTTTCTTTCTTAGCAATCGCGAGGTTGTTAAACAGCATACGTTTACTTCCATACAATAACACACATACAACACATTCTTCAGAGCCGCTTTTTTCATCTGTCTTCCACCGAGGAAGAACAGCCGCTCAGAGTCAGGCAGTAGTCAGCCATATGCGACTCTAAGCGGCTGTTCTTCCTCGGTGGAAGACAGATGAAAAAGCGGCTCTGAAGAAGACGATTCTGCCGAAACGTCAGCTACGATTGTGTTGTATGTGTGTTATTGTATGGAAGTAAACGTATGCTGTTTGACAACCTCGCGATTGCTAAGAGAGAAAGCGACGAATTCATAATCCAATCCAAGGTTAATAGAAAGTCGATCCTGGGTACTCTTACTTTCTTACTTATCAGTTTTAGATAATGTGAAGGTGCAGATTGTGATTGGCGACGTAAACGACAATGCGCCATCGTTTGATGAAACGAAGTTTATTGGAAAGGTCCTGGAGAATGCCGACGCCGGTCACGATATCATCACCATCAAGGCCCACGATATGGACAAACGTTCGTCTTTCTCTCCTTTGATTAGACAAGAACAAAAAGAATGAACAGAACAAAAACAGAACAGAACAAAAATGAAAAAAAATTACAAAGGTAACGTTAACTTTTTATTCACAGCCTAATGTATTTTTTCAAGACAGGGTATTGTATGAAATTGAACTGCAATGATGCTGAGATATTCGCAGAACTTCGACTTTAGGCCGGATCACGTGAGTCCGTGGAAAGGATCATCATGGCTCGATCTGGCTTGGAGTCCAAGATTTCCAAATATCTCAACGTTATTTCATTAACAACGATAGTTTAGATAAAGGATAAAGGATAAAGCTTTCGGCTTTTATCAATTTCTGAGGGATGCGCCAGGCATTCGACTTCATTAAGCATCATTTGCAGTAACTGAATGCTTATCTGACCTTTACAATGACTCGCGGTGGCCGGCCGATGTATCGAGCGAGTGCTGCTATCCTCCCAGACAAATCTGATACCAATTTGCCGGCCCCGGAAACGATGGAGAAGGCTTGGCGGGCCATGGACGCTGGGATCGATTTCACGTGTGCGTTGCAGGGCTCCTCCGTACACTACGCCACACTCGATACTTAAGAAGTGGATGAAAACAGGACGAATAGACAAGCCCAAATAGAAATACCGCAAAAATGAATTAAAATTCTACAAGTGAACGAAAGAATTGTAGTATCTTAATGTTTTACCGTTATAGTGGTAGTAGAGAATGAGTGAACTCGACTAAGATAGTTATCGATGGAATTGATAGATATTCAGATGCAAGTGAATAAATAAGAGAAAACATTAGTGGCAACTTAATTATTACATATTTTAAACCACAATTACTGAGATGTTTGCAAAACTCCGGACCGCAGGTGTCTGCGGTGGGGAACGAACGCGCTGTTGTCCTTTCCGGGGAGTAACGCGTTCACAACCAAACCATGCAGGTCCTTCGTTTCGCGTGTCTCTTAGCTAGTTCTATCGATCAGTGTAAACATTGTGAATTCAACTCCTCGGCTAAACTGGGCTCAGTGCCGATGTGGGCTCCCCAGATCAATCCCGCTGACGGGTTACTGCTGATGGCATCGATCGATAGAAGTAGCTGAGAGACAGGCAAAACGAAGGACCCGCATGGTGTGGTGAACGCGTTGCTCCCTGGAATGGATAATGGCGCGTTCGTTCCCCACCGCAGAAACCTGCGGTCCAGAGTTTTGCAAATATCTCAGCAATATTGTGGTTATATTTCGCTAAATACCCTGCCATAAATATTACATGTTTTATCTAGGCTCATAAGAAAGCGGACAGGAAACAATATTTAGAATAGGTGCAAAATGTAAAATAGTTTGTGTTGGGGACGGCTCGCTGTTATGTGAATACCAAGTAGTTGAGAAGACTCGATCGGAATAGTTGCTCGTCTTTGCTAGTGCCATGCGGGACTTTTCTTGATTGGGAGTCGCAATGCTGGATACCTCAAACTTGGGTAATTAAACCGTTTATATACATATTATTTACACAACAACGCAACGAGATTACAAATGTGTGTACATTATACAATTGTACAATATGGAGGCGGGTGTGACGTCGTTAATGACATATACACATGACAGCACTAAACATGTTACAGTACTCTTATGCTGCTTGCTAAAGGTGGGATTAGGCATAAGAGGCTAGATACAGATGATGGAGATCCGTAGGTTAAGGGAGTGTGGCGACGTATAAGTATGGTGGGGAGTGCACTAGCGCCATAATAAGGGGCTAGCATAATAGAATGTATTTGTGAACTTGCGATACTGCAAAATGGTCATAACAACGTGATGAGTATATGAGTGATTAACTAATACTGATTGTGTAAGAATAATGCTACGTTTATGAAAGAGTTAAGATTTACATGCTCACAATGCAAGAATGTGAACAGCGGTTGCGAGAATGTTTTAGCAATAGGAATGAAGAATTGTTGCTTAGAGTGCCCGTGAGCGATGATGGAATTTACTAAAAACTGTTCTTTTGGTTTGTTATTAAGTTTTAACGTGGTTGAAGAAGGTTTAGTAGTGTGTAATTCGTGTTCCAGTACAAGACACAAATGCACATTGATAAGGTGATACTTAGTCAACATGTGCATGCATGTTTACAACAAGCCAAGGTTGCTGAAGCAAGAGGATGAGACTTTATTTAACAATATTTCCACCTAATCAAGACAGAATGAGTTGCTAAAGAAGGTGATGAAGCTGGAGAGAGTTTGATGGAGAGGAACGACGGCGATGTCCACGTGTCAGAAGGCAAATATCCCTGCTAGGAGGCGTGGCTAGATCCGAACGAGTGGCGTGGGTCGCTGGGTCGCGTCACGGGTCGCAAGGTCTCCCCCCTGAGCAATGCGTCGTGCCTGGTATTATTCCCGGTGGTGTCTGTTGGTTATAGTTGCCGTACTTACTGGCGTGCTCGATGGTTAGGATTGGATATGAATGTAGGGCACCCAGCACCATGAGAACACATAAAGAATAAAGTTGCAATAGAGAACATTATTCTCCATTTGACGATATTTATTTGGTCGACTTCTCGACAATTTGATCAATAAAATCGATATTACTGGAATGCTTTGGGTTATATACTGAAAAATTCTTCACCATGGAGTCTTTAAGAAAATTCTGCAAAAGATCCAAGCAATACATAACCTTTGAGTATGAAAGACTAGTAATTTCTACAACGACGGTAACAATGATAATAACTGGTGCGAGGTTGGTATAGGTTTTTGTTGTCGTTGTTGTTAGCGTTGGTTCCACTCGTAACATCACGGCTCTGAGGAAGGCGAAATCGCCGAAACGTCAGCCATCGACCAACAACACCAACACCAACATCAACGACTACGAAGACCTATACCAACCTCGCATCAGCTAAAGAAGATCAGTTTATAAGTTCATCACCTGTATCACCTGTAGTCCCGTTGATCGTCGGGTGACTCAAGCGGGCGCCAGTAAATTCCCAAATCGGCGCAGCAGAAACAGGGAGTCCATCCCCTGGATCCACCTGCGTCTCAGGAAAGCAAAGGTCGCTTTTGGTCCGCGATTAAACCCCTATCCACCACTTGGGGACGCGCCACGTAGCCTCTCGACTAACTGGTTCGAGATCCCTCATGTGAGGGAGATCCGTGGTTATAAGTTCATATAAATAAATATATCAACTGTCTATGCCGAGGTTTATAGAAAGTCAATCTTTTAAATGATAACATAATGATGCTAAGATATGAGCAAAACTTAAAGTCTCAGGAGCGTTTCGAGCACCCGATAATCTCTTCGGGGCTCACGTACCCACCAAAGTCTTTGCTTTGTCTTGGAATAGGATACACAAAGAATAGGCAGTAAATGGAAGCTAAAACATTTTGATAACGACAGAATGAATAAACCTTTTTGTGGAATAGTAAAACACAACCATAGAGAGCTTGTAGAACCAGTCATGAAATAATTCCAAGAACTGCTTCTTCCAGACTCCACACTGCGTTACGATGTGGTTGCCTCTCAGGGCGGTCGAATTCCGTTTGGCGCTCGAACAGATAGTGGGGCGATTTTCGTCAAGGTAGGATTTCTGTACTAAGAGAAAGGCACTTAATTTAATGTTTTTGCTGCAAAAATACTTAATCCTCCATTTAGTAAAACTTGTTGTATTTTTAACACTAAACTTCAATGTATACAACAGATAACTTCACGTGTGGCGTGGATCGATCCTTCAGGGATTTCCCATGGATTTTGCTGCATTCGTAGTACCTTGGAGGCGATTTTTTGAATTTTTAGCCTTTGGAACGACGTCCACTACCCCTATCGATGTGTGCTATTATTGTTTCGTATAGGTCTACTAGCAACGTTGGCATTTCCGTAGCAAGGGAGCGAACCAACGACCTTGCCTGCATTACAGGGCACGTCTAACGATTGATCTACACATGCTGTTCAGTCCATGATCTTAACACATTTATGGCATTCAAATTTTTCTGAAACAATGAAGGTGTCAATCTATTAGGTTTATTTAAATACTAAATTCTTAGGTACTTGGAAGACGGTCTTTA
Organism: Angiostrongylus cantonensis; assembly: GCA_009735665.1. Lineage (NCBI taxonomy): Eukaryota > Metazoa > Nematoda > Chromadorea > Rhabditida > Metastrongylidae > Angiostrongylus > Angiostrongylus cantonensis. The sequence continues at coordinate 534,382 of MQTX01000095.1, forward strand.
TTTGGAATTTCGTCGCACTAGGAGAGAATCTTGATTTCCTAAGCGTCAATTTGTCACTTAAATTTTCCTCTTTATATTGATTTCATTGTTAAATTACAATATCGCCCACTTTTTTAAAATTTAGTGGCGACCCTAATTTTCCTATTTCCCTAATGTCTTGAAACTTCATTTCACCTAATTTTAAATTGGACCTACCGTGTTCAATACTTCTCATTTAGGAACCACTCGATTATGAACAGGAATCCGTCTATCATCTACGGCTTCTGGTATCCGATGGACGTCACAATGCTTCCACAGACGTTTTCATCTACGTTGAAGACGTCAATGATAATGCTCCAGTTTTTGATCAGGTAGGAGGCGCTTCCTAGAGTGCGAATGATCTTCGACGTTTTACAAATGTTTTTTCGTTTATAACAACAGATTTTACTAAAGCGAAAACGACTGTTAGGAAGAACGCCTTGTAAAAAGAATTCCAATTTCTTCCCAGGTGAGCATCGTTAGTGGCGTGAATATCTGAAAAAGGTTAAAAGGATGGAGATAAAACTCTCGTCGTTGATCAATCGTTGAGGGATGCGCCGTGCATTTGACTTCATCAAATATCATTAGAGTTGACAGAATGCATATCTCACCAAAACAGTGACTTGCGGTGACATAGCGATGTATCGAATCAGTGCTGCTATTTTTCTAGACAATTCTGCCACCAATCTGCCTAGACCCGAGGGATCGAAGGCTGTGTGGGCCTAGAACGCAAGATCGACCCCTTGTGTCCAGCAAAACATCTCTAACCACTGCACTACACGCGCTCCTTGAAAAAAAGATATAAGCATTAATAAATGCATACCATTACACTATTCAGCAACATAAATTTTGCCTGCGAAGATCGATATTTGATTAAATTAGTCCAAAAGTTAAAAAAAAAAACAAAAAGAAAAAACTTGGACAATCCTACTCAAACCGTCTTTTTAGTCTCGTTTTTAAGACAGCTTAAGTAGGGTTGTTCAAGTCTTTTTCCTTTCAAAACATCGACTGTCAGAAGGATATTCAAAAAATTTTTGTAGGTATTCGTGTGTTCTTTCGTATGCAGTTTAGAAGAAGGTTCTAAATGAATTGAAATCTCATTCTATCAAAGAAGACTCAGTTGCGGTTCGCTATCGACCTCTTACCGACATTTTTTAAGCTGAGACAAAAAAATGATAAACCTCTTGCATTGGGGTATGCTAACATCAGCCAACGAATACAAACTTCCTTGAGCTTATAACTTTAAGGAGATGTTAATTATTGAAGAGGTATAACGGATAAAGCTAAGAGAGGTGATAGGATGCTTATCAAGCCTGTGCAATGACATTCGTTGCCCTATCGATGCATCAAATTAACATGTGGTCGTACCTGCTACCGGTTCAGTATGTGTTCCAGAGCAGCGTTAGCCACTGCTTTACATTCACTTTTAAGTCAGCCGTTTAAAGATCTAAAATGTCAATTCTGCTAGCTAGCCAGTGGAATATGGAGGTATAGCTGGTCGGATTAGTCTCCTATCCTCCAACTGTAAGTTGAATGGTCGACTTTGTATTGGATTGCCACGCAGGTCTTTTTCCATAACTGCCGTGTGCAACCTCGAGTTTGGGTTATAACAGTTTACAGCAGTAATAACAACAGAATAATAACATTGTGATGATATCCAGTGATACGATCGAAGCACTTGAACGAACACGGGAGCACTGGGATGTCGAATACAAAATCACTCGGAACGCCGGGACTCTCACTCTCACACACATACACATACACGTACACGTACATATACACATACACATACACATACACATACACATACACATACACACATACGCACACATACACATACACATACACATACACATACACATACACATACACATACACATACACATACACATACACATACACATACACATACACATACACATACACATACACATACACATACACATACACATACACATACACACATACGCACCTACACACATACACACATCCTAAAGCAATTCAAAAGCAATTTTTCAATAGTATCCAGGATCGACTTTCTACTAACCTAGGCATTGATTTATGAATTCGTCGTTTTCTCTCTTAGCAATCGCGAGGTTGTTAAACAGCATACGTTTACTTCCATACAATAATACACATACAACACAATCGTAGCTGACGTTTCGGCAGAATCGCCTTCTTCAGAGCCGCTTTTTCATCTGACTTCCACCGAGGAAAAACAACCGCTCAGAGTCGCATATGGCTGTCGCATATGGCTGACTACTGCCTGACTCTGAGCGGCTGTTCTTCCTCGGTGGAAGACAGATGAAAAAGCGGCTCTGAAGAAGGCGATTCTGCCGAAACGTCAGCTACGATTGTGTTGTATGTGTATTATTGTATGGAAGTAAACGTATGCTGTTTAACAACCTCGCGATTGCTAAAAGAGAAAACGACGAATTCAATTTTTCAATGTTATTCAAATTGTTCATTCTGTGGTTTATAGCCGAGCTACACCACTACCATTCTCGAGGAAGATCCCGATATTCCGAAGATTTTATTCAAGTTACACGCAACCGACGCTGATAAAGTAAGCTCTTTATCATAATCACGTTGTGGTCTTTTTCATCGTTTTATATAAACCAATAAAATTTTTTTATCGTCACAATCTTAACCGTTTTTGTTTACTGCCTACTCTTTTTTAATGGCAAGGTATATTGCCTGTCTCTCAACTAGTTCTATCGATCTTTTTGCCATCAGCAATCGCCCAGAAACGAAGGACCCGCATGGTGTGGTGGTGAGCGCGTTACTCCCCGGAAAGGACAATAGCGCGTTCGTTCCCCACCATAGACACCTGCGATTCAGAGTTTTGAAAATATCTCAGCTTCAACAAAGTTATATTTCGCAATATACCCTGCCATTAAAAAGAGTAGGCAGTAAAAAAAAAACGGTTAAGATTGTGATTATAACTGGGGCCTCAGCTTAACAGGGTTCATTGCCGCTCCCCAGATCAATCCCGCAGTTGGGTGATTGCCGATGGCAAAAAGATCGATAGAACTAGCTGAGAGACAGGCGAAACGAAGGCCCCGCATGGTGTGGTGGTGAGCGCGTTACTCCCCAGAAAGGACAATAGCGCGTTCGTTCCCCACCATAGACACCTGCGGTTCAGAGTTTTGAAAATATCTCAGCTTCAACAAAGTTATATTTCGCAATATACCCTGCCATTAAAAAGAGTAGGCAGTAAAAAAAAACGGTTAAGATTGTGATTATAACTGGGGCCTCAGCTTAACAGGGTTCATTGCCGCTCCCCAGATCAATCCCGCAGTTGGGTGATTGCCGATGGCAAAAAGATCGATAGAACTAGCTGAGAGACAGGCGAAACGAAGGCCCCGCATGGTGTGGTGGTGAGCGCGTTACTCCCCAGAAAGGACAATATCGCGTTCGTTCCCCACCATAGTTTTGCAAATATCTCAGCTTCATTAAAGGTATTTTTCGTCATTCACAGAGTTCTATTCATAGATAAACGCTAACTGTTGTGCAAAGTTCTGGATACTTGGACGGCACGTCCTCACTGGTTATGCGGGCCCCCACCGTAATCTCCACTTTTCGGAGTTTTAATGGTTTAGCCATTGAGTTTCTCTAAAGTCCCGAGATCAGCATAGCCAAACGTCTGCCCCAGGTCGTCACCACGACAGGCAGTCGCCGCCCTTTTGTATCAGAGGGAGATCTGCCACCATGCGACTAGTTTGACACCAGTACAGTGGTGGATCCTGGTATTGGTTTACTCTTAGCTGGACTAAACCGTTGGGAGGAAAACTGAGTTCCCAGCGAGATGCAAAGTTGTACCGATTATTTTATTAGGGTGAAACTAATGAACAGATAGTTGGACCTTTGTTGGAAGTCGTTTTATTTTATTAGCATTTATAAAGTTGGAGTATTACAGGATGAGAAGAGCCGACGTATCATCTACTTATTAGAAGGCCAAGGTACTGGTGAATTCTTTCGAATTGGGCGTGAATCCGGCGAAGTTGAACTAGTCAAGGTTGTCGAACGAATTCCGCCTTATTCTTCAAAATTTTCAATACACCACGTTATGCGAAAACCTTTCTGGAAAAGCTTTTAGTATATCTTTCCGTCACAGCCTTTCTTTGTTAAATTTTTTATATTTTACTGACTTTCTGCCCCTGCGTGTACCGGGTGAGGTTAGAAGCAAATATTTGAATTAACTAAGAGTTTATAAGCTAAAAATAAGATAAGGGACTATTAAATCGTGTAAGAAACTGAAAACTTTCAGAATATTAGAATAGGCGTATTTTTTCTGACATCACCCATATCACCTGTAGACCCCCTGATCGTCGAGTGACTCTAGCGGACCCCAGTAAATCTTCCATTTTTCCCTGTCACGTGGAAGTGAAACCCACATGGGCTCTACTCTCTAAAGGTACTCGTTGAGCATCATATCTTCCTTTTAGGATTTTCGTAAAGAACGCTAACCATAAGATTGGTGGTCTTCCTTCAGGACCTCTGACATCCCGCAAAATGCATTCACTAAGCCCTTCTGTCCTTCGGTTATCATTCAAAAGCTTCTGTTCGGCCCACCTTATTTTCGACAGTTATCGCCGACTTAGATCAAAGCTTCGGATTCTTTTGCTTACCTGTGTGATAAGCGATACCCCTAGCATTGTCCTTTCGACTGCACGTTCAATAACGCTGTGTGGTTTTTCATCTTGCTTGCGCAGCCGCTAGGTTTCTGACGCATACCTTAAGGCAGGAAGTACCGTTGAGTCGAAACGGTGGGCACGGAGTTGTGTATTCCTTGTTCTCTTTACTCTACATCCTCGGTGCTCTCGAAAGCTCTTCAAGTCGCTCGTTTCCTTCTGCACAACTCTGGAGCTAAGCTCTTCATCATTTTGATTTCATGCCCTAGATAGACATAATTGGAGCATTCGGAGATATTCATTCCGTTGAGCCTGAATAGGGGCATACCATAGCCAATCCGTTCCTCATGAACATCGTTTTTGTAAGACTTAGTTGAAGACAATTCTTTTTGCAGGCGTTGCCAAAGTAGGCAATCATTCGTCCCGCTTAGCCAATGCTTAGTATTCTAACAAAATTGTCAGTAGCAAAGTGAAAATGCTGCAGTTACCGAGCATCGATTTTCACTCCCATATTATCCCATTCCAATGTTCGCATGACGTTCTGAAAGGTGGTGGTAAATAATTTTGGCCAGGTGGTATCGCCTCGCCTAACCCCGCTTTTGACGTCGATGTTAGTATCGTTGTAGAATGGTGATATCTAGGTTGTTAAATTTTTAAATAGTTTATGAAGAATCTTTAAACGCTGAGTAACGGTTTTCTTGTTGCCCAGGTCTTCCATGACTGCTTCTATCACGTTTGAGTCGAAAGCTTTTCTTGAATCGTTGAAAGTGAGAAAGAGCGATCTCGTGCGCTCTCGTCATATTTCAATAAGTCTTGTTTTCGTTTGGATGTGGTCCATCGTACTGAATCCGTTTTAAAAGCGAGTTTGTTTACATAGCGGTCTTTCCTTTAATGGACTACCAAATCTTGGTTGCGATGATCCCAGTAAAGAGTTTTTAAACGGCAGACAGTAAGCAGATTCGGCAATAGTTGCTGATATCGTGGAAGTAATTCTTCTTGAGCAACATAACAGTCTTGAAGATCTTCTAAGGACCTTGTATTTTGACAGGAAATTAGTGAAGAGCCTAACCAGTGTGTTTATAAGGAGTGACAGAAAGTCCCTCAAGGGTTCAGATCTTATCCTGTGCGAACCTGTTGTTGATCGCTTCTTCACCGTCGAAATAGCATGTCAGAATTTGGAAGGGAGAATCGATGGTACGACATATCCATTTTCCTTTGTTTCATATGATTGCAGGAGGGCGTGACTGTTGAAGGAATTCAACTAGTTGTTGTGAATGATTTTCTCCATTGCCTTTCTAGAAGCTGCAACTATTCTGACTGGGTATCACATTGGAATCATCTTGGTCTAGCAATGTTTCGGTAGGCTTTACGAATGTTTTTTCCAGTCCTCGCAGTTTCGACCATAGCTGCTGCTTTTCTCAGCTTAAAATGCTTTATCGCCTCTCTCTATTGCTTTGCTAGTTCGGACGTGAATTGGTGGTTATCTGTAGTTCGTGCGATTCTACGTTGGCGTATCGGCTCGAGTGTTCCTAGAGAGTCTCTTGGTGTCAGTCTCGCCAAGAGACTCTCTCCAGAAACACTCGAGCCGATACGCCAACGTAGAATCGCACGAACTGCAGGTAGTCGATGTCATCTAAAACTTCATCTTTTCTTCCGCCGACAAACGAACTCAAAAAATGGAAGCTTACGATGGTTTGAGGACCTCGTTTTTGAGTTTAGCAGGTATTTCTCCTTTCAACGAGAATTGAAATCTTGCACAGAGAAGGCGATCGTCTGATCCTATGCTGAATTTTGGAACAACAACCACATCGGTTAGGCTAAACCTTCGACTTACTATTCAAGACTTTCTCCATAACTCTATTCAAGATTTATCCAAAACCTTCTCCATGACTCCTACATCCACCGTTGAGATGGGACGTCTGGAATTGCGAGTTACTATGAATGTTCTTGATCGTCATGAATGTCAAACAGCTGCTCACCCTACTTGTTCTATTCTAATCCTAATCCGTGGGTTCTAAGTTTTAATGTAGCGTTCTTCAGATGTTCTTTTCGATCCACTCTTAGCTTTGAAATCTACAATGATAACCTTACATAATGTATGGCCTTCTCTGTAGAACTTTTTCAAGTCTGCAGTCTATAGTCTACGACCTTGTCTTCGTCATAGCTTGGTGTCGGCTCCTAGACGACGTCAATTGTCAAAGCCAATACTGATCCATATCTCTTCAATCGTAGTCGTTCGATTCGGGTTGTTAGTTGTTCGAATATATCGATGTTCATGACCAAACTCGTGTTGACCGGAGCGTCGACGCCGCCGACTCCTCTACTGTCGCGTGTTCCGAGGTTTTTTTCCGTCGTCGTAAACAACGTTGAATGGGTAGCATCTTCTTGTCTCGGTCAGTCTGATGACCTCGCACCATATCTTTTTAGCCTGCATGATCAAAGTCTTCTGTCGAGGATGCAAGTGAGCGTGCATTGTAGCTAGAGATAGTAAACTTACTTTTTCCGACTAAGAAGCCTAAAATGACCCTGAGATTTTAGCAGCCTTGCCAACGCTACTTTGTCGTGAGCTCTTTCGTGGTCAGGAGTAATAGACGCACTTATTTTATTGCGTTTATCCATGATACCCACGTATAGCTTGCTGACCTCTGAACGTGGGGGCAGGATACACTCAGGGTAGCTTGCCAGTTTGTCCAAGAACAGGCGAGGAGCTTATCTGTTGTAGGCGCCTCCTATGTGTCCTGATCGCTTCCTATGTGCTTCCCTGTCACTTGATTGAAGATTTTTGGCCGAAATGCCTCGTATAATACAATCCTCATAAACAAGAATATTCCCACGCACGCATCCATGAATACGTCCTCGTAAACAAGGAAGGTATCTACCATATCAACGAAACGGAAATAGAGAGTCCATTCCCTGGATATAGCTACGTCTTCACCTGTATCACCTGTAGTCCCGTTGATCGTCGAGTGACTCGAGCGGGCGCCAGTAAATCCTCCATTTTTCCCTATCGCGGGCAAGAGTAGCCCAATGGGTTCTCCTCGCTTTAGGGACTCGTCGAGCATCATATCTTTCTTCTAGGCTTTTCGTGAAGAACTCTGACCATCGGGTCGGTGGTCTTCCTGCAGTACGTTTGACATCCCGAGGAATCCAGTCACTAACAGCCCTTGTCCATCGGTTATCATTCATACGCATTACGTGTCCGGCCCACCTTATCTTCGACTGTTTGGCGTATAGACTACGTCTTAAGGAAGCAAATTTCGTCTTTGGTCCGCTATTAACATCATATCCGTTACATGGGAACGCGCCAGGTCGCCCACAACTAAACCGGTGTGAGATCCCTCTATGAGGGAAATCCATTATTTTCTGAAATAAGAACGTTGTTAAATCACGCAAAACTGAAAGCTTTTGGAATATTAAACTAACGCCACTTGTTCTAGCATTTTTCCTATGTGGTTTAACACATTTAGCTTTCATGGAGAGATTTTCAATGCCCAAATTTACCCACAAATTAAACATTAGCTTTTTGCTGAACGACACTTGCTTTTCTGAAAAGTGCTATGGTGGTGGAGTAATTGTGTCTACAAAGAAAAGTTTCTTTTTTCTCTTTATCTTTTAAATATATTTAGACGTCCCTCTAACATATAATAAAAAATACCTTTCAAGGCGCTGGATCGTGACCCACCAAACGGTGTTCCTACGTGGAACTTTATTGCACAGGCAATTGATGACAACGGTAGAGGTCTGATTGGTTATGCTGACGTGCAGGTAGGCATTTTGTTTTATTTATATTCCTTAACATCACATATTAGACGAATCCTCGCCTTTCCTTCATTCGATCCTATTCTTCACTTCCATTATCCACGAAATTCGGATATTGATGCGGATTCGGCTGCCCCCGCCAAGAATTTTTCGTCTTCCTGTTAGTAGCATAGAAAATTCTTGCAAATTCCAATAAAGTGCTAAGACAAATATCTGCAGTGATTTTAATACTACTTCGTGATTGACATCTGAATAAATGTTTTCACTAATAATGGTGCTGGGTGACTGAACACATTTTCCATCCGTTTCCATCCGACTGTATGTTGCCAGTTAGGCAGGATTTACTCCGCAGAGCCATGAGAAACTCAATAGGTCCACGGTTGTCGGAGTTATAACGATCCACAGTGGCACTACCAGCCATAATAAAACAGTTGGCTGTCGGCGAAGGCAAGGAGGGATTCCTAGTTACCTAGGTTTTCCTAGAAATGTTTTTAAATGAAAGTGGAAAGCCTCATTTTTATTGCAACTGAATAGCTCTACCGCTTGGAATTACGAAGCATATTCACGTCTTTCTTCTTATAAAGAATTTTTTTACAATAAGGTGATATCATTCTATTTCATTTCTAGTTCTTTTTGCAGTAACTGAAGAACAACTACGTATGCGGTATCACAATGCTAACTTTTTATTTGCTGCCTACTATAATTTATATATAATAATTTTGTGATTTCAACTACAACCTCAGCTTAACTGAATTCGTTGCCAATTTGGACTCCCCAGATCAATCCCGCTGACGAGTGTGTGCTCATGGCACTGATCGATAGAGCCACCTGGGAGATAGGCGAAGCGAAGAAGCCACACGGTGTGGTGGTGAACGCGTGTACCACCAGAAAGGGTAATAGCGCGTACGTTCCCCACCCTAGACACCTGCGTTCCGGAGTTTTGCAATTATCTCTGCATCAGTATGTATGCGGTACTTATAGGTGAATCTAAAGGACATTAACGATAATGCACCGATTTTTGCCGACGACCTCTACGGATACATCGAGGAAAATCGCGAGCCACAATGTGAGATTTTTTTTTCGCTGAATGTCAAAAAAAGAATCAAGCGAGCCGGAAAACGTCCTTGTTTAAAGTTGAAGAAAAAGATGAACTTGAAAGTGAGGAATATTTCGCGAAGAAATGTGTTCAAATTTTTGTTTTGTTAATGAAGGAAGACCACTTTGCTCTTTAATATTTCGAAAGCATTTTTCTTCTTTAATATGCAAAATTGTCCTACATTAGAGTGAACTGGACCGTCTACTTGAACCTCCAAATGTTAGAAGAAGTCAAATTCAAACACTTAAGAAATCTATGCATTGAGACCAATTCCAATTGCGTTGTTTCGATGTTGTAAAGAAATGTAGAAAATGAAAAGAACTTGTAAGTATTTGGAGCAAGTGGTCCGAGTTTTATGACATGTAGTTTTATTTCTTCTTCTTCATAGCGCTCAAATTCCTAATTGTGTTCGAATTTTTCTAGCTCGAGATGGTATCTACTTCATGGATGTTCGAGCGACTGACTATGATGATCCAACCACTGATAATGCTCGTCTCGACTACAGTATCATTCTGAATAAAGAAATCGATGGAGTGCCAGTGTTCCGGATCGATCCGAGCTCGGGAAAAATTTTTGCAATGGTGATTTAATCGAGTAGTTCGCAAGTATTCATTGAGATCTTAAATATTCACTTATATAAGCGGGAATTTGGATACTTAGACGGCCCGTCTTCACCAGTTGCACAGGCGCCAATGTGCTCTCAATTATTCGGAGTTCTGCTGATTTGGCCATTGTATCTCCCTGGAGCTCTGAGGTCAGCCTGGCCAAAGTCTACCTCAGGTCGTCACAGCCCCAGGCAGTCGCAGCCCTTGTGAATCAGAGGAAGGTTTACCACCATGCGACTTTGGTACCAAAACGGTAGTGAATTCTGGCATTGGTACTCTTACTCTTGGCTGGGCTTCCCGACAGAAACTCGTCTCTCCTTCTCAGCATGAGAGACCCTGCTTGCCGAATCTCCCGCGATACATCGAAGCCCAACACCCAAGAACACATACCAGCCACGATGAAGCCGGAAACCGTTGGGAGACCGATAGGCAGGAAATAAGGCAAAAGTAAGGAGAAATTAGTGCACGAAATCCTATGAAAAACTGCTAGTTGTTTCCCTAACTTAAACAAGTGATTCACCTTAGGACCATATAAAGGGGTTATAAAGAAATTAGGAAAACTATAACTAAGCGTTATACCTCATTATTGTATTTTAGTGTAGTGTAACGCATTTTCTAACATTTTAATTTATAGCGAATTATCATGTTCTACGTTCTTTAAAGACGAACCCAACAACTGTTACCATTTGAAATTTTGTCGAAAGAAACGTTTTTTAAAGAAGGCTTGGGAAATAAGGAATGATCAGAGGAGTTCTAAGGTTTTGTATAGAACAAAACAAAAAAAGATGACGTTACCGTCTATAACTTTCCCTTAAGGTATGCTGTGTTTGAACTGCCTCAGATATAGTAATTTTTCACGACTCTTGCATGGTTATGTGAAGTTTTCTGAGGCGGTATACGACTTTTACAGACTTCGTGTAGACCACTAGCTTATCTAGAAGTAGTTCGTGAATAGATGAGTACTAAACAAACCGAAATCGATAGACCACAGTATTTTGCTATTTTTCTAGGGTTTCACCGAGAAGCGCTATTTTCTATGCAGTTATGAGCAACGAGTGTAAATCATTCCTAGGAGTCGAAAGACGTCTTGCACTAATTCTATAATGAGTCCGCCAGAGACATCCATAGCTGTCCTAATGGGAATGAACAATTAGAGTTGAATTGACTCCTTGGAAAACGTAAGAAAAACATTCGGCGTTCGTCAATCCCTTAAGCATGCGCTGTGCATTCGATTCCATTTAGGAATCTCAAGGCGATTGCATTCGTATCTGATCCATATAATAACTTTTGAAGGGTTAACTATATGTGTAGTCAATGTTTTTTTTTCTCCAGGACCCGTTTGGTATCATTTTGCCTTTCCAGAAAGAATAGAAGACTTGGTGAGCTCAGCGCATGGGATGGAACCAGCGACCGCTTCGTTGTTTACATGAACTGGCTTCATAGACAGCGAAGTTGAAGTCGAAAAAGTGCTTATTAAAAGACATATCCTTGCAATGAATTGGATCATAAGATGGACTGGAGTGGGAGGATAAGAGAGCGAAAATATCGTGAAAGATGTAAGAGGGTAGAATTGACACATAGATGCAAAAGTCCCTTTTAAGACTCCAGCTGCACTATGCATCACAGTTCTATTCGTTTAAACAATACTGTTATCGCAGGCGCACCAAGTCTACTAAAATGTTGCAATGTCGTGATTTAGAGAGCTCTCGATCGTGAGCTTCCATCGGAACGGGAGTTCGTTATTGAAGTTCGTGCAACCGACCATGGGACGCCTCCAAGAGAAGGTTTGGTATTTGTCGATTTGTGAAGTTCTTTGAAATTTTCTTAATCGATGAATTCGTCGTTTCCTCACTCAGAAATCGCGAGGTTGTTAAACAGCATACGTTTACTTCCATACAATAACACACATACAACACAATCGTAGCTGAGGTTCCGGCAGAATCGCCTTCTTCAGAGTTCAGAGCCTGGAAGGGTACACTAGTTCGCAACTTACTAGGATCAAATGCTTCAACGGAACAAGCAGAAAGATGAAAATCTGCACGATAATTACACGAACTACGGCTTCTCGAAAAACCCACCGCTTTTTTTCACCTGTCTTCCATCGAGGAAGAACAGCCTCTCAGAGTCGCATATGGTTGACGACTGCATCTCCCCACACCAACGATCGATACGAAGGTAAGGGGCGAGATCACGCTGTTCATTGCAGGATTTTTGGCATTTATCCAAAAAGCCTCGAGGAGTTTACACGTTGGTCTTTTAGGATCCCGTGCGAGGATGGCGACTTTTATATCAAAATCTTCTCCGTTATGCTTTTGTTTCCTATGCGTCCCTAGTGGCTCTCACATTTCACGCTCTCACATCACATTGAAATCTTCTCTGACATTGAATTATCAGTCTAAGATATTTTGTGGGATCATGTATGATAAACAGGCACTTCTTCCTGCGGTTCGTCCTCAAATTCTTTAAATTTATCCAAAACGCTTCGAGTGTTCTACGCGCTGAAGTTCTAGACCCCCATACGAGGATTTCCACTTCGACACTCGCCATCCTTCCGGGGCCAGCAAATTGGAATCAGACTTGTCTGGGAGGATAGTAGCATTGACTTGATACATCGGTAGGCCGCCATTGTAAAGGCCAATATGCATTCAATCACCTCTAACAGTGGTTAGTGAAGTCGAATGCATGGCGCATCCCTCAGGGATAGATCAACTTTGAGCGCGTTATCCTAAGCGCTTCATGTGAGGATTGTGACATCTATTTCAATATCTTCTCAGTTGCATCTCCGTATCCTATACATGCCTAATGAAGTATCGGGTTTAATATTATGTCTCCCAATTAGGTATTCCTTTAAGTACTTTACAACAGATCAAATAAACTGTACCTGCACTCATGCAATCACTATCTCTACCGTACAGGCGAATTATCCAATTTTACATTGTTCACATCCGGTGGTAAAAACGTTTACGAACTAACCGGCGTCTTAAAGTGTTCGGTGGTGTTTCAATCACTATTACCGATTTTCGTATGCGTGTCATATTTATGCAACGTTTTATAGCTGTGCTTACTTCGTTGGAGATAGGCGGAATGATGAACGAGACTATGTTTTCGCACGACTTGTCGTTTGGAGGCTTTGTTTTCCCTTTGAAACCATCCAAGGAGCTACTACTTCGTGGCAATTCGAAATGGCTATTCGCCGCGCCATTTTCAGGCATTCTTCCTTCTGCTCTCTTAATACGCACACACACTAGTGGCTGTTCGAAACATGTTTCTCACAAGTGCCATTTTTGTGTTAGAGTAGTGAAACGAGAGGTCATGAACAAGTATATTTTAGCTACGTTGGTTTCGGTAGCATTTCTTGATGTCGTTTTCCGTTAATTTGAATATGCAAAAATGGAATTCGGTTCTTCTCGAGTAAACCTAATGCACTCTGGCTGCTCATTCAGTAAATCAAAACATTTGCACATCTACTCTTGTCGAAGCAAATGAAAAGGCAATCATCTGTATATCTATACTAGACTAGTGGCCGGACATCGATTACTGGTGCTTCCACCTCGGACATAAATGCAATGTCAGCCTTTGGTGCCAGCCTCTGTTCTATAGCCAATCCTCTCATTTGTCCTCGATCCAGGAACACTTAGGTGCTTTAAGATGTGCTGAACTGTGTTTAAACAACTGGATAGGTCTTTGGGTTAAAAGCCATGCTATTCGATCCGTTAGTCCGTCTACACTGCTAATGATTGGTCTAAAGTTGATTAATGATGGATCAGTGGACGCTAGACAATCACTGGATACTATCTTATGAGTTTTGGTAAATATAATACGAGACACGTTAGTAATTCAAAAGTCGCTTTTGCCGTTTTGTACCATTCATTTCTCAATTTCTGGTGTTGAATTTTGAACTCCTTTCTATATGATGGACGATTAAGGAAAGTATCTTCAATATCCTTTTTCATTACCTCAACATCCCTAACACAGTAGTCGATGAAGAATCACTACAAGCTCTTCACCCTTATCACTAACTGGTAGCCCAATTTTCTTTAAGCTTACCAGCTCTCGAACCTCTCGCATGCCACATTCCTGTGTTTCTGTAAGGTATGAGCGAAACGTCTTTGCGCAGAAATCATTAAGGATTTTGAAAGCCTCATTACCAAATAGTCGAAATTTGCTGTCAGCTTCACTGTTGAAGTCCTGTTGCCTAAAGAACGCTCGAGGAAACAGCGGTACTGGTAATGGGCATACTCACTGTTGGTTCCTTCCTATCTAGAGTTTCAAGTCTGGCCTTGTTACAAAGTCTGTATCGAAGTTCATGCAAAGTATATCCGACCTTACCCAAGGATGGCTTAGAAATAGGTTCAACCGTTGAGAAGCTTCAGCCGAATTTTAATAGCGGAAACGCTCCCTCATAGATGGTCATGCCTCCCTAACACAGTAATCCTTTTGACTTTTCTGGCACAGCTCACAATTATCGTTCTCACATTTTTCTTCTTTTTTTACACTTATATTAATCTTCATTAAATCAGTTTACTAATATTTCTAAGGGTCTCCATGCTTGTTCTTTTCTAAAATATTACGAAAATAACAGACCTTTCACGAAATGGTTTTTTCACGAATTTTTTTGAAAAGGTAAAGGTTTTTGCTAATCGTTTTCTCATTGCTATGGGTTACCTCGATGTTTTAGGTGCCGCAAATGTCACCGTGAAGGTTCTGGACAAAAACGACAACGCGCCGTCGTTTGAGCGTTCTCACTATCACGCAATAGTGGATGAGACGATCGCTGTTGGATCGGCTGTGATCAGTGTCTCGGCCACCGATCCTGACGATGAAGCCATGTACGTCCGCCTCAGTGATAGCATTGCTGAGATTATTAGTAATTGACATAACGAGGGAAGAAAGCCGTGTGTTACAACAGTTAGAGATGTTTCACATTGCACACATGGTCGTTGAATTGATCCCGTGCCAGGGAAACCAAGCTCTTAGTCCCTCCTGTTCGGAGAACTAGAGCCAGACTTGAGTGGGAATATTGAAAAACACTGATTCAATAGGTTGATAGGCTACCATACGTCATTGCTTAGACCAATTATACATTTCATGACCTCTCTGGTGCCATGAACAAATCGAATGCATGGCGATTCTTTGAAGGATCGATCGAAACCAAATGCGTTATGGCTTCTTTTTTATTATGAAAGCAACAAAATGTCAATACTTTATAAAAATATAAAGTGCTTTGACTAATTTTCTTTAGTAGATAAGTGCAGAAATGTGAGAAACCAATTTTTATGCGTGGCATACTGATATCCGTAGTGATACCACTAATGACACTTTGCACCGGTGCTATTAAAAAGTGAGGTTAAAACTATTAATAACATACATCCACAAACGATGCTGAGATATTTGAAAAATTCTGGAGTGCGAGTGTATGCGGTGGAGAACGAACGCGCTATTATCCTCTTCGGAGGCTAACGCGTTCACCACCACACCATGCGGGTCCTTCGGTACGCGTCTCTTTCTCTCTCTCTCTCTCTCTCTCTCTCTCTCTCACCTAGTTTTCTATCGATCAGTGCCGTCAGCTTGAAAGAATTATAGTAGGCAGCAAATAAAAAGTTGAAATTAATTGCATATTTTCTGGATCATGAGTAAAATCCTTTCAGATGAATTGCTTAAATTTTGTTAAATTCCAGAGACAATCTGTTCACCTACACGTTAGCTGACGATTCGAAGTACTTCTATATGACTACTGATCGTGATTCCAGCGATTCCTATGTGGGAGTTCTACGAGTGAAACAGGTAGGTCTCCATTAGATAGAAACAAGGGTTGCAATATATATCGATTTTTTACGCTATTTCCTAACTTCATTTTTATTATTCTGATAATCATTTGGAACGGTTTTGAAGAGCTTGTGATATCAAACGATGAACTTTGATTGAGATATTTCACTTGTTTTTCCCCATTCTTTTTTATTTCTATGTATGATTAAGATATATATATATATATTTATATATGTACATTGTTAGTGATTTGCATTTGATTAGCTTGTCGATTTATTGATTAATCGATTAATTGGGAGTTTCAACAGGAAAGGCTTATGGATTGAAGAATTTGCATCTTCTGTTGAGCGCTTTGCATGCAGTTGTTTTTGTAAGTGTAGAAGCTTCTACCATTCTTGCCCGTATTGAACCGTTTTCTCTTTTTTGTATAAACCCTTTTATGATGATCTGTCGAATGATTGTGATCCCTTGCTTGCTAAGTTAAAATGTTTTTCCTGTATTTTTCCTCTCTCATAATTTTTTAAGCAAATTCTTCTCATTTGAATGTATTTCATCATGTCTTACTCGTCATCCTTTTTTGCAACAAACGCTTCCACATCGTTTGTATTCTTTTCTTCCCCTATCTTAATATATCTTGTAGATGATATTTCTTTCTCTTTCTTTATCACTCTCTCTCTCCCTCTCTTCTCTCTCTCTCCCTCTCTCTCTCTTTTATAAATGAGCTATTAATTCCGTTCCATTAAGCCTCGTGGGTACACATTTGGCTATACCGTGACTTTAGGAAACCCTGGAGATGTATCTCGTCGGTGCTTTTAGCATAGTAGACAGGTTGCCAGCAATTTGTGATTTCCGAAGGGATGAGAGCTCAATTAGCAACGGCGGAGAGTGGTATAGAACCATTGCAGCATATGAATGATAGGGCACCTTCAACCACTGTACTAGAGGCGTTTGCTTAAGTGAGTGGAAAATTTGCAGATTTGTGAAGATGGTAGCTCAATGGTCCAAGTGCGAGTGTTTTCCAGCGACATTTGTCAGACGAAAGAATATAAAAATAGGACAATTTCTTTTTATTAAGGAAATCACTAAGCTGAGCTATTTTGTGCCATTTACGATCATCGTTCATGATTATGGTCCGTTTCGTCCATGGCGACATCTTCGACCATCATTCGATGGTTATATAGCCGACAATAATTATAATATAATAGCCAGCCGAAAGCACAGCTTTTTTTATAACATTTTTTTCCCAATCACTACATCACCCTTCTCCACAATCTGCACTGGCTGTTCTTGTCATATAACCCATAAAGCCTTTTTGTGCAATTCGTGAAGTGATAGCGGTTAAGCTGTCGTTGTTGTGATACATGTTCAGTGCTGGATTCCAGTCGCATTGAGTTTTCATACAACATACGGATCCACCACTTAGTCCACGAACTTTTATAAGACAGCATTCATCCTTGCCTTATCAGCCAGTTTTCTAAACGGAACACATTCGGAGGAAGGGAAGCTGATGATCATGACGAACTCATGTCACCTCAGCCACCAAACGGAGGACGCATTTGTCACAGCAGAATTCATGTCCAATTCCTTATTGTTATTTAGTCCTTATGAATGATGCTCAATATGCGTGATTAAAGAATTTCCAAGATTTTTTTCTCGGTTATCCTTCTTGGGCCAGATGGTAGGCTACAACTTTGTTTCATCATTGATCCGTCATTTTTGTCTTTCCAATGCAAATTCTCCTGCTGGTTGTAAGAATTTCGTGACACTCAGCTCAACAAAGACAGGCCGCGTCGCTGAAGTCTGCTAAGAGGGTTGAGAAACAAGTAAAATTGCAGAGAGTTCGCCTTCGAAATATTCAGGAATTTGTGGAAAGCTTGTCTCTACTCAGTGATGTGCGTAACAGAAGTTAACAGTGAAGTAAAGGTCTCGATCACAGTTCTTTAGATGGTTCGTTTTATTTGTTTCCTCCAATACTTTTTTTAGTACCATCACAACTCATTCTTAAAGTTTCTTCACCTGACGTTTGTTACCAGCTTTATAAGATGCGCCTCACTAAATTGTTTCTAATATTCAAGGTATTTTTAGGCAACGTTGAAGGTGTCGTCTGGGTTTCTTTATTATGGAAGTTATAATTATTTACCTCGACTTTTGAGTTTCTTTTAAGAAAAGATGGTAGCCATCTATTATATGCCTGTACATCAGCCACGTAGGGAAAAATTTCATTCAAATTTTGCATGTCATACACTCATCGATTCCTTCCTAGGCGGTGCCAGAAGTTTTCCTCTAACTTATGACTGTACTGAAACCTAGAGGTGGACATAAATTAAAATGATGGTTGTACATGGGCGTGGGCTACATATCTCCTGCTTTTCATGAGGATGTGTTTCGTCTTCATATCTTTTGCCATGAGGTGTTTTCTATATCCAGTCAAAAATTGCGTTTCTTCCGGTCATCTACATTTTCAGTAATAACCAATGCTATGGAAAATAACCCATTGTGACCGTTTTTACTTTCGTTTCGATCCATATTTTCCTCAGCGTGTAATCACCCACACTGGTTGTTTCACGACCGTAAGCTGTAGATGAGAGCGCTCTAGAAAAGGCAATGTGTCCGGTTTTTTGCTGAGTGAGCAGGTTTTTCTATTTCGAGATAGCTATACCGCGAAACGTTACCAAGTCGTTAAGATGTGTGCGTCAGACCCCGATTGGATGGAAATTTGTTCAGGTTCCAACTAGCTCAGCGGCCATTTCATAGACCGGATATAGGAATTTTTTAATCTAGAGTGACCCTAGCGAAGATTTTTACACTGCGATGCGCTATATCGGAACAAAGTAGCCATAATTATAGCACTATTATGTTGAATTATAAATCATGAAAGGAGCATCGAACCAATATCGGAATCTACGCACAGAATTTAGTCAACTTGAAACCTAAGACTTTCGCTCAAATATCTGTTATAAGTGCGTTTGTAGTTTAGTATGGTTAGAGCTGCTTATCAGCAATGCAAAACTGCTGCCTCATGCTGGAATCAAACCAGCGACCTTCTGTTTACTAGATAGACGCTCTGTCCCTGAGCCAATGCCAAATATGCATTCGTCCACTTCCAAGGATGCTGAATGAAGTCAAATGTGTAGCACATCCCGCAGAGGTTGATGAAAGCCGTGAGCTTTATCTTTCCTTAGCTTTGCTATGAATGAAAGTACTAACTAGTAAAAGTAAGCGACAAGTAACATTCTGATTCTTAGACATTCTGAGACAAATAGTGTCCACTGACCATTGGACAGATTCTGTTTTCATATGCACTGCTAATGACATGTTGGTGAGTGCCTCGAGTGCCCCCTCATCAACGCTGCTTAGGCCAATTATCGCATGAATTCTGATTTCCTCCGAGTTACGTGGTATGTCACACAACGATGTCACTGACGGCTATGAAGTGCCGCCCTTAATATGCATTATCTGTAACGTCGTCCTCGTCCACCATTACTAATCATTGACAGTCCCAGGATTGACTTTCTATTAACTTCGGCATTGGAATATGAATGCGTCGCTTACTTGTTCAGCAATCGCGAGGTTGTTATACAGCATACATTTACTTCCATAGAGAAACGCAATACAATACGACAGTAGCTGACGTTTCGGCAATTTCGCCTTCTTCAGAGCCTGGAAGGGTATACTGATATACAATTTATTAGGCCAAACACTTCAATAACACTTACAAATAGACGAAAAACTTCATGGCAATTACATGATCAACAGCTTCCCGAAAAACTCACCGCTTTCTACGTGACTTCCAATGATGAAGGTTAGAACAGCTGATTATAGCCTTTGTTTCTTTTTGTTTTTCCATGGAAGTAATTGTATGCTGTATAACAACCTCGCGAGTGCTGAACAAGAAAACGACCAGTCACTGACGTTTCAAACAGCTGAGAACAGCCTATTTTAGTCGATGTTTGCACTTCCAATGCCGATCTTTAGACAAGTAACACAAAAATACGGTGAAATATCGATCTTTAAAGTTCGTTTTTCCAGCGACTTCTGCAGAAGCTGAATAGTTGAGCTATTTAACTACAGCATGTTCTGTAAAAAGAACTTTAATGCCTTGCGAAAGGCATTCGCATATGTGAGGTGCTTTTCCTTTCCGATATATTTCTACCAATCTGTCCTCTGTGTATGTCCCTGTTCGAATCGTGTCGATGGCCTTGTACTGAATGTTCAAGTTAGTTAATTCAATTTTAGAACCATTACCAGCATGAGAAATTAGCATAATAACACATGCATTCGGACGTTGACCTGAATTTCAAACACCCTTCTTCTCCATTGCGACCAACCTGGTGGTGTAGTGTCCTCATCCTGAAGCCAAGTACACCTCGGAATTTTATGATACATTTCTCTGAAACAGTTGTTCCAGGAATATCTGGCGGACTTTATGCCACAGCAAACGCAGTTGGGAAAAGATGTTTAAAGGCATAGAATCGAAAAAGCTAGGCCTGTAAGCGAATTCTCTTGATGACTTTACAGTCAGCACCCACCTATCTATTCTCACCTGTTATCAGGGTATAAAAATTACTCTTATTCATCTATCGTTCTCGTTGAGAAAAGAAACGTTCAGACAACTCGAAAGCGGTTTTCATGATGATTAACACCAGCAGTTCCCTTGAGATTTACGACAAAGAGAGAAGACCTTGAAAATTTTGCGATCGTTCCAAAAGAGGCTTTAGGCATGATGCGTCGTCAGTCCCCACCGTCGATTGTGAACGTCACGGCCGTACACCACAACTCCGGTGACGATCTGCCGATTTTCCCTAGAAAAAGCCGACCACCTGGTGTGTAGAGACGTACATAAGCAAACCAGATGACCTCGTAAGGACATTGTAAAATGACATGCCAGACTCCCTCTACGCTGTTGTACAATACATACAATCTTTCTTCAGTTAAAATAAATCTCTGAAACGTTTTGTGTCATAGATAATCATTAAGACTTTTATGGTTGGTCAGCACCCAATACCGGTCTGGACTTCTATTCACTGCGCGACAATTTTCGCCACTTCAATTTTATGAAGGATATCAACAATTTACCAGACTTTGCTTCGTCCAAACTGTTATTCTGACCCATTTCATCAACCGTAAATCCATTCGAGTTTAAATTCCGCTTTTCTTGTCGACTTTGCTGAATCTGCTCTGAATATCAAAAACACTAGGCCAACGTGTCATCCGCAGAATGACATCTTCATCCGACATATGCTTCATCTCCAATGTAATCCGAACACGACGACGTGATTTCTGTAGGAATAGAATGATAGGAAAATAATGACCGCTTTCAGCTTCAAAACAAAATATTCCAGCTCAAAGTGAATTCTACTAATTTTAATAAGAAATGTTAGTATCTGCAAATCTCTCCCTGTGCGATATTTCTCTTGTTTTACCAAAGAGAAATTCGCATTTTCCAGAGCCTACTTCTTTCACCTTCTTTGCTTTGGGTGCCCATTTTTCAAAAATGAAAACCATTGAACAAACAAATTTCGTTTAGCAGTGTGTAATGGTGTTCCCCACAGTATCGTTTATGTTCATAAGTGTTGCTCTTGCCTTGTAAACTTTAAAACTGACAAATGTCATTCTTAGTCTTCCGAAAATCCTGATTCTAACCATATTTGAACTTAAAGAGGCACTTTATAAAAGTTACGTATGCTATTAGTGAGTGGATTCTGTTACAGGAGTTTATGAAATCCTGAATTCCTGAAATACGTTATCGATCGAGAAATTACCGTCACTTGTCGAAAAACCACCTTCCTTATGAGAATGTTGAAATTCTCAATTTTTTTACTAACGTTACTTTTTATTATGGATTTTTCGGTGGGAAAGATCGGAGTTAGTAGCACTTTAAGTTTCCTAGCAAAGTGCGATGTTGATATTGCTAGTCATTTCCCAGTAGCTTCACGTTCCAGGCACAGATAAATGGCTTAATTTGGTCCTTCCATTTTGAATTATTTGACTTAAATTGGAGATAAATTAATATGAAAAGGAAAAAGAATGAAGAAAAAATGTAAAAAAAAGATAGAGCTCTCGGCGTTGATCAATACCCGAGGGATGTGCCATGTCTTCGACTTCATCAAGCATCGTTGGAGGTGGGTGAATGCATATCTGGCCTTTACAATGACTCGCGGTGCCCTACCAATAAATCGAGCCAGTGCTGTTATGCTATCCTCCGATACAAGTCCGGTACCAATTTGCCGAGCCTGAAGAGATGGAAGGCTTGCAGGGCCATAGGCGCGAGAATCGATCTCTATGTTTTGCACGACGCCTCCGACCACTGCGCCACACGCGCTCCATTCTAGCTATATTAGTATCGATTCTAATAGATTAAAAAGATTTTCAAATACATGTGGAATAATAGGGATTAATGGTAGCATTTTTATTGGTACTCCTTATGGTACTTCTTGTCAAACCTTTTCGTAGGAGTTTTATTTTTGAAAAGGAAAAAACAAAACATCGATAAAAACAGTATATACTATAATATAAACGAGAATCACAAACTAGTAGGAGAAGGAGCTTGACAGTTAATGTAATGACCATAAATCACTATAATTGCGCTCTGCTTTTATGAGAGTTATACGACATTCCGGTCCAGTACGATCTCGTCCAAATAGCTAGTCGATCACTATCGATTTGCCATAGGCATTCGTGATAAGTAATTTATTGGCGATTAGATGCTTGTTAGTTGTCTTCCGGCGAAATGTAGGCAGTTCGATTCTCGTTCAATGTGTATCGGCTGTTGATTCATCGAGAGAAGCAATAATTTTGTGGTAGTTATATGATATTCCAGACAACGCACAATGGACATGATCGATCGTTATTGATTGATTAGTGTTGTCGTGTAGCTATAAGCTCCCGTTATCAATGATTTATTGACGTTCACGTGGTCGTTCGTTGTTGTCCCACGGCAAGATATAGATGGTCCGGTTTTCGTTTAGTGTGTCTTCGCTACTGAAGCATTAAACGTATCGATCGTATTTTATTGCGTTCAGATTTTCTTGTATGACTTTTTGTTAACATTTTTTACTAGTATCCTTACAAATTTTTGGTACGTTTATTTACAAACGCCTCCACTTTGAACTCTTCCTATCCATCCCTTAACTTGTCATCCTCTACTGAGCATGTAAAAACTTGGCTTTCTTAAAAATAGTTGTTGACACTCTCTCCTTACGTTCATAAATTTTTTACTATTTTATTGCTTTTTTTATTTTTTGATTAATCTTGAGTTTCACGCCATCTCAAGCAGTGTAGTTTTCACTATTTCTATAACTTTCTATAACCACCACCTACCTTTTCTTGTGGTCTTCACGATGATTGTCTGTTTTATACTTTTTATTTATATTTAATGTTTAGTAATGCAGTTACATTTACGGTGGGGGGAATGGTTTGCTTCTATTGAAATCTCCGGAGGTGGTTCCTGGTTCCAGAAAGTCTAGAAAAGAACCACGAACTTCGGTTACTCGCTTCTCTTTGACTAGCTTCAATCACAAAAATAAATCATCCGAGCATCGAAAATACTCCGTCTTATCTCAGTTGTTCCATAATCGATAGATAGAACTAACTGAGAGACAGGCAAAACGAAGGATTGTGTGGTTATGAACGTGTTAGCCCCAGAAAGGACAATAGCGCGTTCGTTCCCCACCGCAGAGACCTGTCGTCCGGATTTTTGCAAATGTCTCAGCAAAATTGCGGTTGTATCACACATAATACCCTACCGTGAAGAATTGTGATAGGTAGTAAATATAAAAGTTAACATTATTCTTTCGTAGTTGTTTGTATTTCAAGTAAAGAGCTAAAATTTTAAAACCATTAATGGTAAAATCATCTACGGGCTGAAACATCCTCCATGGAATGGGGATGCTTTTCTTACGGTAGACTATTAAAAGTTATGGAATTTGTAGTGTTTTAAAATATACTTACAAGTTAAATGTAACCCTTTGATAAATTTCTGCTGAGTTGTCAAAACTGTTGCTTAAACGAAAACTTCGGGGGAATCTGAGAATGTTCAGGAGCGCTGTCTGTCCCTCGATTTCTCTTCTTTCTATTTCCTTTTTGCTTGTCTCATAACCATCTTCTGTTCATCGTATAACACCTTTCGTTGCTATAAAATTGTCAAATAGGCCATGAGAGGTCTTGTTCTAAAAGGATTTCCTTTCAGGTTCTCTATCTAGGCTCCCGACATGAATCAATTCGGCTTTCATATCTGATGAGCATTTCTTCTTCAGCTGAATCTATCCAATGTCAAATAATCGGCTCTAACCGGTTTTTCCTACTAGTTGTACACTAATAGCACTAGCACTATCACAAAGAGCATAGAAATTAATCTATGATTGATAAGCAGGTTCTGCGGAAGATTTCATAAAGAACTCTTACTACATTGAAGTCAGTCGGGATAGTGATGATAATAATAACAATAGTAATGACGATGAAAGTTTAAAACTTTATTCTCCTTAAAAAAAGGACAAATACTCTCGGCGTTCATCATTCCTTGAGGGATGCCCCATTCATTCGACTGCATTAAGCATAGTTTGGAGGTGATTGAATGCATATCTGGCTTTGACAATGACCCGCGGTGGCCTACCGATGTATCTAGCCAGTGCTGTTGTCCTTCCAGACAAGTCTGGTACCAATTTAACAACCCCGAAGGAATGGAAGGACATGTGGGTCATGGGTGCAGGATCGATCCCATGTGTGTGTTGCAAGGCACCCCACCACTGCGTCACACAAGTCACATAGCATACTACACAACCGGAATACGCTGTCTGCCTATGTAAGTAAATTTGACCAGGAATTCGCTAAAACTATGTTGAACGAGAATGTATTGAGTCGGTTCTATTGTCCCCCCAACCAAGTTTGGTATCAATTTGGCGTCCCAGGCGGGGTAGAAAGTTTGGTGGACCAGGGGCACAGTGATCAATCCCATGTGTGTGTTGCAGGCCGTCTCCGACCACTGCGCCACATGCGCCCATCTTGTTCTCCTTGTCGACTTAGGCGGAGTTCGCTGTTGTTGCGTGATACTAGAAGAAAGCTATTTGTTCCTGTAAAATCTTACTGAGCCGAATCTTCTAGAACATTTTTTGAAGCCAACATCGTATGCAGATCCAATGAAGGTAATCTATTGTATAGATGCTGGTGTTCGAGTAACTCAGCTTATATAATACGGCATTACAGATGCTGTGCGAAACCAGTGGTAGAAAATTAGTCAGAGAGAAGTTCTTGTTTCCTTTATTACGATTCTTGATTTTAGAAAAACTTGCCGATACTATCGGCGAGTTTATCGGATGCAATCCGGTTTCTATAAGATCTCATTTATTCCTTGAAGCTCATTGGTATAGAGTAGACAATATATCGTTTCAATTTGTTTTCCATAAGTGCTAGCTCAAAGTTCGAAGAGCTATCTTGACAGAATTTTCGAGAATTTTTGCTAGCGGATCGATAAACTAACTGGTCGCGTATGATTGATTTGTTTTGGCAGATTCCGTCGAATGATGATGATTTGAAGTTGACTCAAACACAATGAACAATACAAATGATATTCGTCTATTTCCCAAACGATTTTGATTGTTAAGGAAGACCTATGTGGCTCGTAAATGGTAATCGTTTGAGGTTCTCTTCTACAAACACGTGGTCTTATGGCACACCCCACGTCCACAGCTCACAATTTCTTCCATCATTCCCACACCCCACGTCCACAGCTCACAATTTCTTCCATCATTCCATGGTCACCAGATTGGTTTCAGATTTGTCTGGGAGGATAATCGCACTCACCTGATAGATCGGGAGACCATCGTAAGTCAGTGTATAGGCCAGACAAGCATTCATTCACTTTTAGCGATGCTCGATGAACTCGAATGCATGGCGCATCCTTTGGCGATTGATCAACACCAAACGCTTTGTCATTCCTCCTTTGATAGCAACCCTTAGAAAACTCTGTACGTAACGTAAACTCCTCTAGAAATTTCCGGACCACTTAACGTGCTTCTGAAGACGATCGTTCGACGCCTAATGGCATTGTCGCGTGACCTGATCGAGTCCTAGGCCCACGACCACCACTACCAACGCCTCTGACTCCAAAACGCTGATTCTAAGTGAGCACGTTTCAATCTTATCCCTCTCTTGAAAGATGGAACTTCTTAGCCATTTTTCTCTGTTTTTCTTTTGTTTATCTAGCAACTCAATGGAATCGACTGGACATCACTACTAGGTCACTTCGGAAAACAATAAATCGAAGTCATGCACTAGAAATTTTTGAGAGCACAAGTTTGACTTACTCATTGTTCAGCTGAGATTTTAAAAATTTGTTAGTTTTTCTTAAACGTTATAGTGTATAAATAAATTACTTTGCATTTCTAACATTGATTCCAATCTGTACGAGTGGTCTAGATGTGTAACGTTACCGAACACCTGCTTGTTGAACAAGCATTGCAGTCGGGGGATGAATGATCAGTCGCTACGATCTTCAATGTTCCACCACTGGATATCCGTCCGCAGTACTTTTCCGACATCCCTAAACATTCACGCGAACCCAAGATTATCGTCAATAAAAAGAGTTTGTTAAGAGAGCTTAAAATAGTAGTTGCGCTTGCTGACTGGAAATGGCGTAGTGTCAGTAAGATCTCAGTGAGGAGAAGACGACAAACTGTTGCTCTAGAAGTTGATGAATAATAGAAGTTTTCTTTTCTCTTTAAATTTATTGTCTCTATCTACTATTGGACACTAATATAGGTATTTCTCGTGAAGAAACTAATAATTGGAAAAGTTACTTCAAGTTAAACTAGGTAGGTTAAGGTTTGCCATTAGTTAGAGCTGCAGTTTCCTTTTGACTGAGCAACTGCTCTCAACACTCTCCCTCTCTTTTATTTTCATTTTCTATTGTCTCTTATTTTCATCTTTTATTAGTTGTTAAGCCCTTTACTCAATCGTCTACTTTTTGACCAGTCTTACATGTTTCACTAGAACGTTCCTTAGTAAGCAGCTTCGTACACCATTTCCGGAAATTATGCTCCATTTGCATCAATTTTTGAGGAAATTTAACGAAATGGAGTACTAAGGACGTTTTTTTTCCTGAAGTTCTATTGTTTTTTCAGCCCAATTACTAGACTCCTCATAGCTCCATTATTCTGAAGAGCGCTAAGAAATTAGTGCAGTCCTTAAGAAATCGCATAATTGCCAAAAGAACGATAGTCTGTCATTAATCAAGTTTAATTCGGTATCCGATCGGCTGTAGTAGTCTATTAAGTGGGAAGTATTAACTCACACCTCGATTGTTGGGTGTCACTTGTGGTGTGATGTGACGCCAAGGAAAGATTCTCTAGGACAATTCTGCTCGTCTTTTTTTCAGTGGAAAGATTCCAGCTGAATCTAGTGATTTTC
The DNA here is from genome assembly GCA_009735665.1 of Angiostrongylus cantonensis. NCBI lineage: Eukaryota > Metazoa > Nematoda > Chromadorea > Rhabditida > Metastrongylidae > Angiostrongylus > Angiostrongylus cantonensis. The sequence continues at coordinate 561,663 of MQTX01000095.1, forward strand.
ATCTAATTATAGCAATTTCAATAATAAGTATTCTACGAAAGATTCTACTCTCCCTTCTTCGTTCGCAGCTATTGTGTTGTTCTCCCTGTTCAGTCGCTCGTTTGAAACCCGTAGTTCGACCTGAATAGGTTATAAAGCGAAATGATGTAATTCGTATCGTAGGATCTACCGTAATTGAATACGCAAACATTGGTTGAATATTTAGTATCTTTAAGGGAAAAAGGATAAAGAGTTCGGCATTGACAAGTCCTCTAGTTATGCGCGTGCAATCGACTCCATTCATAGCATCGTAGAGGTGATCGAATTCATATTACACTTGTAAGGCACTTGGGTTGTTCAGCATCAAGAGATCATAGAATAGAATGAATGAGATCCTTTCTTGATTCAGCACACCCTTCTTACACTTTTATTTTTCAAAAAAGTATGCAAACACTCATCGTAGAGTGATCACGGATTGTTACCACACGAATTCGCTAGCCTTTTGAATTAATTCAAGGATTTTACGTTATTCCTGAGATATATCACTTACCACTGGTTATTTTCTTTATGGGTTTACTTCTAGACTTGCTTCTGTCCTTCTTTTTTCATGACGATATCGCACTCTTTCAAGCATAGACGACAGAGACTGAGGATCGGCGTTGTTTTACCGAGAGTGTTTGCGTTTCCTAACAAATTTGACTTTTTATGCCATTTGTTTCTGATATAGCCTAGCTTTCGTGGCCGAATACCAGTTTGGACCACCAGTACCATCGAAATTTGAAGCCCTTCTTTCTTTTGTGGTCCTTTTGACACCATTGAGTAATCCTTTTCAATTGCGTAACACAAGAATAGCTGTTACGTGAATTGATTGACCTCTATCGTCGTAACAGCTTATCCGCTCATCCGTTGTACAGTACTACTTAATCTACCATAATCTACAGTATGAGAAGAGTTTAAATTAACCGTAAACATCTATTTCATGGCGAATTTCGCTCTGTCTACCTTATTCCCGTTTGGCACTATGTGGAAAACAGACTAAACGTGCTTGAATTTAAATAAAACACGAAGAGAGGAAAAGAACATTTGCCAACGAAGGTAATAAGATACGTTGCGTTTAGTTTTTTTTAGCCTGTTTTTACGAAGGTTTGAGCACCGCAACAATTTCCTCTTGACTGGTTTTTTTGTTGGTACGACAAGGTTTTTTTCTCCGGAGTCCTTGGATGTAATGTAAACCCTGCAGACTCATTCTCAAGTCAGATTATTACCAAAGGTAGTCTCCGACACATATGGTTCAGAACAATTGGATCTTCCGACGTGGTTTCCGGTAAAACAAAATTGATTATGGCAGAGATCTCTCAATTAGAGTGGTCCTTCACTAGGTGATCCGTTGGTTCTAAATCTCACTTCAACACTATTAAAGTCTAGAAGTGAAAAAATTGACAATAAAAGGATGGTCGTAGAAATTTTGTTCCTCTCAAATGTTATTATTATTTCAATCTAGGAAGTAGTTTGTAGAATAGAATATAGATATGCTTAAGAACAATCCACCCTAAAATCAGTATCCTGTGAATTTCCCCAAATTTTGAGTACTGAGCAAAGTTTTTTGTGGGACTATACGTGCTCGAAAGATTGCGAAGCCATTGGCGGCTCTCTAGTAGCTTTCCTATTCATCCAGAAAATCCTGGCAGGCTATTGGGTGGTAAAAAAAAGCGCTTAGCCACTCAAAAGTACAACTAAGATTTGAGATTTAGTTGGCTGAGCACTACTGGAAATATCACCACCACTACATAGAGTGTAAAGCGTCTACGAACAGCTGAAATCCGTTGTCCACTAATGGAACAGTTGACAAGACTTCGTATTACACTAGCGCTTTTTCGACGAATAGTTCGAATATTCGAATTCGAATATTGTATTTTTTCATGTATTAGATTGGAAGTTCGTATAGAATGACTGAAGAAGTGTTCCCAGTGTCCAAAGATGTTATCTCTATGCGTTAATGTATTCTGTAATTCTAAATTAATGAAAAATTTGGCTGCGAATTGAAAAATAAGCGACGTAGGATTGAAATATGACCACATAATTTTCAAACCGACTATCATTTAACCTCGGTAGGAAAATAATCAACATGTATTTAAGTTGTTGAGTTTGCACGAGGTTGATAAGTAGACTTATTTCGGCTAACGTTTCGACGACTTTGTCTTCATCAGAACCGATGATCCGTGCCGATGGTCCACAGTTGCTGGTGATCTCGATATGGTGTCTTCAACCTCTTGAACGACTGTGGACCACCGGCACGGATCATTGGCTCTGATGAAGACGAAGACGTCGAAACGTTAGCCGAAACAAATCTATTTATCAATCTCGCGTAAGCTCAAAAATTTATGTACGTGGCTATATAATGTTCAAAAACAACAAATTTTTGTAACCAATGCTTATTATTGTACAGTATCCTATATGTTTTCATTTTGCAGAGGAACAAAATCAATATCGCAGTGAAAACGTGCTCAATTGAAACCATTACATATAAAACTATAAAAAATATTGTTAACTTGATGGCACTGGCACTTACGCCACTGGCAAACAGAAAACTAGGTGAGAGAAACGCAAAGGAAGGTTCTCCGTGGCGTAGTGTGTAATGCCTTGTCCCCGGAAAGCGAAATCGTGGTTCGATCTGACCCAGGGTCCAAGTTTTGCGATTATCTCATCAACATTGTAATTGTTGCCTGAGTAAAATAGCAGTCGGTAACGGCGATGAAATTTCTGATAATGCACAATGTTTTCGTAATTGACCGATTATGAATCGGTTCTCCGTTTTTAAATTCAAAATCCGCTTTATACTAGGTGGTTCGGAGATTATTGTCCGATTGAAACCTACATTTTCAAAGTGGGATATCTCAGCTTTGAACAAATTTTATTAATCCAAGTGAAATTCGCTAAAATGTGCAGACTTTTTTTGCCATTGAAAAACATGTTCAATATTTCGAAAATGGACTTCCCTTTAACCCTGGCATGGCTAATCAAGAAGTATTTTTCCATTGATAAGCTAACATGAGGTTGATAAAGAACGACCTCGACCTTTTTATATCAACCTTGTGTTAGTTTAACAGTGAAAGAACATAAGTTTGACACTATTAACTTTTTCACTATTGTCTATTGTTTTTTAATGCCAGGGTGTTATTATAAATAAAAAAGAAATATTATAAGAGAAAGGCAGAACCTCGGTGGCGTAGTAGATTAACACGTGAGATCTCGGAAGAGGGATCGGAGGATCGAACCTTTAATTCAGGTTTTGCAAATATCTGGCCATTGTTGTGGTTGTATTTCGTTAGTTTAACAGTCGTTTTTCATTGTATTCAAAGTGAAGATTTTATAATGATGACGATGACGATGACAAAGAACATCTGAATGCACATCACAGCTCAATTAGGCGTTGACATACGGTTGGACGAACGCGATATCCGACCTCAATGTGCATCTCAGTGTCACAGGGTGACAATGAGGGACAAGACGAACGAACGAGACAAGAAGAGATGGCCTGTCACCTTTAGTGCCGTCCCATCAATGGGAACGAACGAACGTTAACCATCTCGACCTTCATCGCCGACTTCTAGCAGCAGCGGCAATGCTAAAATGTTCTACGAAAGTCTAAAAATCTATTCAGCTACTTATAATTCTCAGAATCTGTAACGAACTTGCGAGAGTTGTGATGACACATCACCTACCAATTCTACTTCTAATAGAGTCGCCTACGCAACCATCTATGAGCCATCATTGGACAAATAATTTCGATCTGATAAGTTTATTCAGTCAATCGATATTCGACCGTTTACCTTATCAGTGTTTTACATCTCAGCGGCCAACTGTCTCACAAGGCGCGACATCAAGTGTTTGTCGTCATCGACGTCGATTTCCTCTCCTGATCGTCCGCATTGACTCGACCGTAGATAACTACAGATGATACCAGTTCTTACTAGTATACAAAATCGCGTATTCGCAGGTGCTTATAGTGAAATTTAGCCTGGTCTGCATCGTTCGTTGATCGGTTTTGATGGCTGTATTTTTACAGTGATAATTGGTTTGATTGCTTGTTACATCGATTCAGTTTGCGTAAGGAGCGTCCAATTAGCCTCATGTACTATTTCGAACTAGTAATTCATCGACAGCCTTAGAATTCTTACAATACCAAATAATACAATCACCGTTTCAAATCTAATCGCTTAAGTAGTGAACGCGCGTTCTCAGGTGAGGTAAGTGAACCTCCAAGTACTGTGACCCTAGATGTTTTTGGTGCATTATCGACCCTATTGCGACTATTATCAGAATAGTAAATAATTTGTTTGCGGTTGTTTCTTGAAGCTGAGATATGTAAATTACTCAAGAGGTTTTCGAATTTTCGTTGTAAGGTTACTTTAGCATTAGACCTAATAAAATCGCATATCAATATTGACCCACCAACTATTCTCGTCCAAAGGCGATCCTCCAAATACAAAGCACAAAAATGTTCCTTCGTCGCACACTTCTTCATTCTAGCGAACATATCGTTCTGCTTGCTTCGTAGTGTAGCTCGAAGTATTTCCATTTCGATGCCCCGTACTTGTTGGCTGTCCTCTGATTGGCCGCATATCTCGTGAAGTCGCTTTCGTTTTATAAACTTCGGCACGACTTGATGTTGAATACAGCGGCGGAGAAAGTTGATTTGCTGTCTAGCTAAGGCAATCTTTTGTCTTAGTGACAATGCTTCCTTCACAAGTCGAAAATACTTTGCTGGTACATCTTGTAACAGTTCCCAGGTTCGACTTTCTATTAACCTCGGCATTGGAATATGAATGCGTAGTTTTCTTGTTCAGCAATGACGAGGTTGTTATACAGCATACATTTACTTCCATAGAAAAGTCTAATCGCTTACTTCGCTCAATGACGTGAAACAATATAAAGTGTTTATGGCCGTCAAAGTCACTTCCATCGTCTGTTATCGTTGTCGCCGACCAACTACAGCCATTCCTCCACTAAGTTCGCATTCATACTAGCCTTTCCTTTCTCGTGAAAACTCACCTCCACAAACTGTGAATAATGCTCGGTGACATCGACACCAACACTCACCCACCTATGACGGTATGGTTTAGTTAACGACGAGAAACCGTTACCTTAGCAACGAACTGTTGTTCCATAGAAGACTTGTAAAATCAATTAATTCCGAATATAAAAACATCGCTGACAGTAATTTGACGCTTCCTAGGGATTATCCTTCCTTCTGATTATCTGGGAAAAATTGTGTTGTAGATCAGAGTGCTTTTTTAGATAAGTTTATTTTATGGAAGGGAGATTGCTTAATAGAAGTCAATATCTTATCTAAATATCTAAATGGTGAACGTTTTAATCCGTTATCTGACTAGCAACTGTTCTTGTGAAGAATTGGTACCAGTCTATTGATGATTTATTAACTGCAGTCTTTAAACCTACACGTTGGTCAGTTTTTTTTTTTTGAGAATTTACGAAAGTGCGGTCGCTTCTGGCATTGTACACTTTGTACTAGCCAGTCGTCCTGATTTGCTTTTTCTGGAACTTGACATTTCCAAAGTCTCCATTCTAGTGGTATTTAAATTTTAGTAAAATTTATTGGTTTTAGTCATAAAGGGGTAAAAAGGATAAAACACTCAGCGCTGGTCAATCCCTGAGGGATGCGCCATGTATTCGACCCAGAGAGAGTAGAGTTGATTGAATACATATTTGACGACTACAATGACTTTTGGCAGACCCCCCAGTGTATGACTCAGTGTTGCTCTATTCTTCCAGCCAAGTATTGTACCAGTTTGCCAAACACGGAGTGATGGAGAGTATGGTGAGCCCTGGACGTTGGATCGAACCAGCGACCACGTGTGTAATGCAGAGCACCTCTAACCATGGCACTACACGCGTCCTCTTAAATTCATTTACTTTAACATATCACCATCAAACAAATGTGGTTCATAATCAGATATTTTTTTAAGTTTTTCAAGAGTTATTCAAAGAACTGGGAAGAAAATTAGAAGATTTGAATCTAATAAAAGAAGGTGTGTGGAAATTGGGCTATTATAAGCTATTTTTTTCTTTAAGATTCAGTCCGAGTCGATTTTACTAGTTTTATAAAGATGGTTCCAGAAATACCCAGAAGAATTTCACACTTCAGAAGCACACGTTTCTCCTAACATTTCCGCAAAAGCCAATATTTCTAAAAGTGCAAACTACTTGAAATCAAATCCAGCTTTCGAGAGAATAACTACCGTTCTCTGGGGATTCCCGGACATCGTATGAGGCGGACGATTCGCCTCACTTAGGAACAATCTTTCATTGTTTATTCCGTCCCTAGGGAAACTGGCAAATACGACAATCCATATATACAACATTGTCGGCTCGTCTCAGTAAATGATCTCTCTGTTTAGTTGTATTAATACAGATTCTCAGAGAAAGAGAGAGAGAGAGAAGATTTAAAAAATGAGAACTTTACGGAGAAGGAAGAAATATGACAACGTGTTTACCATTACTTGGTAGCATTTGCGAATAGAAAACATGAGAACCTCTTTTGAATACTTTATGAGGTTCGTTTGATAATAAGAAAGTAATATTTGCTTTTTTTACTTACTACCTACTGCAATTTTCACGCCAGAGTATTATGCTTAATAAATCACAACGATGCTGAGATACTTCCTAAACTTGGACTCCGAGCCAGATCGGACCACGATTTCCCTTTTCGGAGGCTCCGTATTAGACACCGCGCCACGGAGGCCTTTACTCTGCGTTTCTCTCAGCTAGTTTTCTATCTACCAGTGCCATCAGCATTCACCCGTTAACGGGACTGATCTTAGGAATCCACATCGGCAGTTTACTTTTTTTACTTTCTGCCTACTACAATTTTCACGGCAGGGTATTATGCGAAATCAACCTCAACTATGCTGAGATATTAGCAAAACTTGGACCGCAGGCCAGATCGAGCCACGATTTCCCATTCTGGGTGCTCATGCATTAACAAAGCAAAAGTATTGCAAAGCGACTTTCATTTAACATAGGTATGGATGATCAATGAAATAATGTACATTAGTAACAAGTTTTCAAAGTATTTCCTTTTGTTTGTAGGTGTATTCGACTTAAAATATAAAGATATTACACAAAAATATATCTTCAATCAGTGAGGCTTACCATGTGGTTAATAAGATATCTTCCCACTGCGTCGCTTACTTTAAGAAAGCCTTCCGTAAAGTTATCACTTATCAGTTTTTACACTTTGTATAAATTTTTCTATGAAGAGCCATTTTCAAAGCCTTCAGCTTTATGATGAAGACACCGCTAACGGTGTCAAAAACAAATACACGAAAACCTCGATGATTCATCCAGAAACGAGTCCTCAAACCAGCCACACGCAAACACTAGTCATCGTCGACTCTCTCAGAGAGACAGATTCGATAAGCCTCTTCGATTTTCCGTAGAAGTGCGTCTGATTGTTTGTTGATGGTGTAGTTTTCGTCTTGGTCGTTGTCGTCCTTGTCGGAATAGTAATTTCGCATTCTCTTCGATTATTCTTCCAGTGAACAGCGATGTTAATCAAGAATGAATGCATTCATGCCTTTTAGTTCCATTGGAATCTGCACTTGTAATTACTTCCGTTCATTAATTACGTTACATACCGCATTGCCATTAAGTTTTATACAACTATTGTGCTTATAAAGTAATTTAATCTACCGAATTTATCGATTATTTATTAATCCATTAAAGTTTTTCGACAAAAAAATTGTATCGTAGCACCATATTTTCTCGCTAGAATATGAAAAAAGTAATTCTGCCACATATTTTAGATGGTAACTGTCAAACATTTTCCGGTTTCACGCCTGAGTTAAATAGTAGTGAAGACAGTACCTGGTGGTTGATATATCCAGGTTGTATCAGTACGTCGAAGAGGTTTGAGTGAGGGTTATTACTGTTTCTGGAAGTGGTATTCTGTAGAAACAAGTAGATAAGAAGAAATAGATAACAGATAGAGATAGAACCCAGGATCGACTTTCTATCAACCTCGGCATTGGATTATGAATTAGTCGTTTTCTCTCTTAGCAATCGCGAGGTTGTTAAACAGCATACGTTTACTTCCATGCAATAACACACATACAATACAATCGTAGCTGACGTTTCGGCAGAATCACCTTCTTCAGAGCCACTTTTTTCATCTGTCCTCCACCGAGGAAGAATAGCCGCTCAGAGTTGCATATGGGTGACGACTCTGGAAGGCGATTCTGCCGAAACGTCAGCTACGATTGTATTTATGTGTGTTATTGCATGGAAGTAAACGTATGCTGTTTAAGAACCTCGCGATTGCTGAAGGAGATAGAGATAGAATCATATTCAGTGTCAGTTGAGCGTAGTACTCCATTTTAGAACTACTATCAAAAGTTTAACTTTCTGTTTACCGCCTATACTTTTCACGACAGAGTATTATATAAAATACAGCCATAATAATGCTGAGATATTTGCAAAACTCAGAGCTCCAGACTAGATTCCAACCCGCGATAACCTTTTCCGGTGGGTTACATGTTACTCATTGCACCACCGAGGTCCTTACTTTGAGTTTTCTCAGCCAGTTTTTTCCCTAACGGCGGTATCAGCAGCCAGCCACAATCGATAGTGATATTTGAAAGAATTTCAAACACTAAGGAGCATTTACAGCATAATTAGATGTAATTGTCTTGTTAAATATGAGAAATCTCGGTTTCTGACAAAGAAATGCCACTCTACAGCCAAATCATCTATGCCGCCATTTATCGTTAGTTATGAATTGTGGTTTTTTCTCTGGAATGTAGGGAACTACCATTATAATTAGATTCTTGAACGTGTCGATTTGGTTATTGATATCCTTGAACCCTATGTAAACCAATTACGATGAAATTCTGCAAGAGTAACACTTTGTCAATCTAATAACCAGTTATGTACATAGTTATCTTTAGGTGCAATCTACTGCATTAGACCGATTCCCATAGTAATGTCCATTTGTCCCAGCGGACCGAATTCCTCTCACCCATGCCCATACTTATTCATAATTGCGCCACTTCGGTTTGTATGAAGAAAGGACTACGACTTAGTTTGGTCATTCTTGCGCAAAAGCCAACAACATACATACTTTTGGCGGCGAAGATTCATGAACGGTCCTTCCTACATTTTATTTTCTGTCCTAAAAGCATGGGAAATGCTCAAGCAGATGCATAGTGCTTCTCAATTTCTTGATGAGTTGTTAAAAAATTGGGCACTAAAACAATAACTATGAAGCAAGAGTAAATTATACATTTATAGTTCTACGAAATCGATCATTTGAAGAACTTTTGCATTTTTAGGGGATCATATGACTTTTAGTCATTGGTTAGTTTTTGTCTTATATGGAAAAGTTATTTAGGCAGTTGGTTTTTCTTGAATGGCTGCTTCATTTGTTACCTAAATCACATTACTACACAGTAACTTCACAACTACCACTATATGCGTAGTTACATATGCCACGAGACAGGCGAAGCGAAGGATCCACATGGTGTGGTGGTGAACGCGTTAGCCCTCGGAAAATGTAATAGCGTGTTCGTTCTGCATCGCAGACATCTGCGGTCCGTAGTTTTGCAAATATCTCAGCATAATTATCTTTATGTGCGTAGTCTTTAAACGAATTTACAGATGCTATCGCTTCGTAGAGCCATATCGCTTCTAAAGGACTTTGAGCACTTAGATTTTTACTTACATTTTAATTTAGCCATATGATTTACAAAGGGCTTTGAATTCTGCCTACATTAGGGTTCAATCTGGACATTTTACTAGATCCTATAGAAAATTGCTTATGTGGTAATTGCTTATTTAATCGACGAATACATATATTGGGACCATCTTCTTCCGCACTGATTCTTATGAATAGCAACAGGTCGCAGTCACAGAGGCGAACCTGCATTGTTATCATAGGTGCGTTTACTATTCAGTAGACTAGTCATTCTAACAAGTAATCATATCTGCCTTATATTATCGACTCTAGGATACCTCATTAAGTGAATTGGAAATTCAGATAGTGTTTGGTCAGCGCGCGTTGTCCAGAGGGGATGGAGTGGAACGCGACACCTGCCTCTCCTGCACTTTGCGCTAAGATATCGTTGTTCCTCTTCTCCGCCCTTCTCTGTGCTAAGCTGCCAGACATACGTCACATCTCCTTCTTCACCTATACGAGCACTGTCACATTTTTAATGCTCTTAACTAAGCTCTCGCTCGAAAATCCTTCATTTTTCTTTTTGTTTTTAGTATATGAACGTGGAATATGAAGTTAATCTTTATGGATGAAATTAATCATTATTTGTTCGAAGCTTGAGATCACTTTCTCAGAAAATCCTTAACGAAATGCATTGAGTAGCTTGAGCGATTATTCGCTGGTATTTTCGATATAAACTTATTCCTTGTCAGCAGTATTCCATTTCAGTGAAGCATTGCTAAAACAAAGTAAGCGGCACATGTTGCGCAATGATTAGAGATGCGCTTCAATACACGCAAGCTTCTTGGTTCGATTGAATCCGCAACCATACCCGACCTTCCATCTCTACAAGGTCAAATTTCTAAAGCGGTTTTCTAGGAGGATAAAAACATTAACTGGAAACATTCATAGATCATCACAATTTTTTATGCATGTCAAATATGCACCCAGCCATCCTTACTATGTTATGAATGCAATCCGATACATGATATATTTCTAAGAGATTGTTTGACGGCGAACACTTTATCGTCTGTCCTTTCTATCGAAGATTGGCGCATTTATGGGATACGAACCAGTCTTGATATTCGTGGATTCATGGAAAATGTCATTAAACGTGAGCCAGTGTCCATATTTATTACAGTTCGTCCGAGTTCGTCGTCGTCGCCGAGTCGTTGTCTCTTGGAGCGTAGTACGTTTTCAGGGTGTAGCGTATTCTCACCTATTAGTGTTGTCAGTTCGAATTTCATTATCGAGTCACACCGTTCAAAACGTGTCCTCGATGCATTGTCTATCGGAAGCACCAGTAGCTAACAGTCACCACTCACAGTAAACGAACAAAGGAAAAGTGTTCTCAGCGGGAGGAATTGAATCAAGCCCAAAAGGGGTGCTTGTTTTTGAGTGGGAGCTTGCTTCCTCATTGTTGAAGATTTCCCAGATGGTTAGTTCTCCAAATCGACCGTTGTTTAATCTCGGCATAAATAATCAATTATTAAGCTTCTTGAATTATTAAGCTAAAACGGGGACCATCGACTCGGACCATCAGCTCTGAGGAGGACGAAGACGTCGAAACACTAGCAATGCTGACATAACCAATTTCGTAGTTTCATGGATTAGTTCTTATTACAGTGCGTAATATTCGCAACCAAATGATCGTTGTTCTTAACTCTGTGGTTATATTGATTCACCACCTGTTTGGGTTTGTGAAACGTAACAATATCAAGATGGTCTTTGATCATCGGAAAACTCTATGCTAATGAGTGATGGGGTGCTCATTAAGAATGCAGTGTTTCAGTTCCACTTAGTTGTCTTCGAAGATCCATAGAAAATTCTGGAATTCTCCAGAAATTCATCGCATCCCTAAGATGACACGATGATGTTTTTACGAGTAGTGCGAACATTGCGGCTCGTTGTAGCGGTCAGCTAGACACTCGGTGACCTTTGCAAGTATTGGCACACCTTGGTCGGTGCGTGAATGTGACCACCACCCGAGCTTCAGCATCTCCGTTGTCGATCACGCTAGAGAGTGATCTCTCGTCGTGTGTGCATCTATCACATCCATTGCTGGCGTGCTCCCTCGTCGTATGCAATTCGTCTGCCCTTCCGGTGCGCTTCGCGTCATCTCGTCCGGCCCGCCTGCCCCCTATTTGGCCATCCCAGCCATCGTTCGTCGGGCCCGCCCCTCTCAACGGGCGAGCGAAGTCCGTCGTTCTCGTAACTCTCTCAACGACGACAGTTTCGGATTTTGACCTTTCTGTTGGCAATTATTTATAAACCACGTTGTAGTGTCATCTATTCGACATTCATCTACTCTTCATATCTGTCCATAATCATCTTTTCCTTCCTCGTGTGTTAGGTTTTTCCCTTCATGTTCTGATCAAGGTTGTACCAGTTAAGTGTCTATTCCGAGCTAATCAATCAATATGCAAGATCAGTATTTTAGCAATGTTTTTACATCCAAGTGCTTTTTGCCAAACTGCTGAAACTGTTAAAATCCTTGCTTCATCAAAAGTTCTCACATTTTATTGCTACGTTCTGTGTCGACTACAAAGTCGCAGTGGAATCGATCCTGACTTATTTTGAATGGTACTGTTTGTAATCACTTTTTGTTCACTGCCTATTCTTTTTTCATGGCAAGGTCTGATGTGAGATATAACCACAATGATGCTGAGATATTTGCATAACTCCGGACCACAGGTGTCTGTGGCGGTGTGGATCGAACCTCGTTGTTACCGTTTCCGGGACTACTATTTGTTCTGATTTTCCGGTTACTTTTTCTGTATATGGAAAAGTCAGATTACGCATTATTTTAAGTGTGGTGAGATAACTCTAGTAACATTGGATTCATACTCCAATGCCGAGGTTAATGGAAAGTCGATCCTGGGAATCAAGTACATTTTTATTATAAGGTCTTCTAACGTTAGTTTTTTCATGCTGGAAAATATGAATTCGAACATGAATTTTCGCTACTGTCGAACCCACGGGTCAGATTTTCGGGGTAAAATTGGATTTGTTGTTATTGGTACCCTTCATCCTTCATTTGAAATGTCAATATTATTAGTCAAATAAGCTTGAATAGCCTAGAAAACTTCCAATTTTTGAGTTTAGCATGTTTCTGAGACCCTTCTTAAGTTAACCATTGCTTAACACGGCAGCTATTTTCTTATCCTTCTGTCTTTTCGCTGAGATTGAATCTATGGATTGTTATCTTGGTACTTGATGCTTGACTTGAAATTGGACGACCCGCCCTCGCTGGTTGTGCGAACCCAGCATGATCACCACGTTACGGAGATTTGTTGGTTAAGCCATTGTGGTTTCATAGAATCCCGAGGTCAGCTTGACCAAAGTTTGCCCTAGGTCTCCAGCACTACAGGCAATCACAGCCCTTGTGGATCAGAGGGAGATTTGCCACCATGCGACTTTAATACCAGGACACTGGTGGATCCTGATATTGCTTGAGGTTACGATTTACTTCAAAGATTGGGTACTGTAATAAAGAGTTAGCTGTCTTGTTGATTCTGATAACCCACAATGGAGTTGTTGTTCTTCAAATCTTCTTCAAGTCTTAACATTTTTTCTTTTTGGTTGGTGTATACATTTTCAGTTTAATCTTTATGAGGGACAAAACTAATAGTATTCTCAAACATAATGCTTAAATGTATTCAATTTCTGAGTCATCGTCACTTTTAAGACAATTGAAGACGTTCTTGTCTCGTTTGTTCGTATTTGGTGTTCCTCTCGATCACTGACTACACTCTTCAGTTACTGTCAGTGTTTTTGTGCCATTTGTGTTGGATTGTTCGGCATGTATGTTGATATCGCCATTGCAGGTGCCACTAACCGGCCCACGGCCGTCTCTTTTATTACTACCCATTACATCACTGTCGGGTTCTGTACTCTCATTCGTGCATGTCTTTCAATTCTAAACGTACTTATTCTTCAATCCATAAGCCAAACCTGTTAGGAACTCCCTCGAAACACCTTGCCATCGTCGCTAATCATCACCTTATCAGCCGCTGGACTACGAAGATCAAACGCAACGCGACGGATTCCGTTTGCAAATTCGCGTCAGCGACGGACTCCACGACGCGATCAGCAGTGTGTTCGTGCAATTGGTCGATCGAAACGATCATCCACCCGACATCGTCGGTCCGTCAGAAGTTCGGATCGCAGAAGACGTCAACCGAGGAACGATTGTCGCACGATTCAGCGTCAGCGATCGAGATGCCGGTGATCGTGCAAGGTAAGGGAGTTCCTACGACGAGGGTTTGGTGGTTATATCTGACAACGTTGCTCATCGCTGTCGTTCCTCTTGCGGGAGCTAGTGGAGACTTATCACTACCATTCGGATTGGATGCTTCAGTAGCGAAATCGAGATTCTCATCTTATGTATCACCACAAGAACGTGCTATACAAGTATTTGTTATGAAGAATATCAGTGAAGATACACCCATTGGTACAGTACTTGATACATTCAAAGCACATGATCCCTCTCTACCAACGTTTAACTATACGTAAGTTTCGTAGCATTTGTCTAAATCTTCCATTCTTTTTTTCGTTTTTTTCTTCTTTTTTCTTTCTTTTTGCTTTTTCTTGTTGGCGATTTTGACGTATGACTACTCCTAATAACCGGTCTTTTCTTTTGGGTTGTAAAGTGGTATGTAATTAATTACAATGGATCATCACACCCATATGTCTATGCTATTTGTGACCTGATTTGATTTTCCTGGTCCCGACTTCCCACCAGGTAAAGGGTTTTGTAGTGTATCCAACTAATAATGTACTTTTTGGCCAGCAGGACCAATTACTGACGAGCAGGTGTGTACTTGTATGTATTTGTATTTTGAAAGATATAAATAGGAGTTTAAGGTCATAAGCTTATAAGTGTAAGTCGTATAAGTGGTCGAAGACCTAAGAAAATGCTTCTGCGATTTAAGCATGGATTGTGTTTGTTACGATTCCTTAGTAAGGAAGTTGCGAGGGTTCACTTCTCAGAATTTTCGTCCTCGGTTTTGATTGCTGCCTTTGAAAGTCTGGATAATGAATCGATTTCAAAACTATTTACTAGTTTAAAGTACTTTAGCAGTGCAGGAAATCTTAAGTCCTACGAAATGCCAGATGTCATTCGTAACTCAGCTTGATTGCATTCTCATCGATGCTTGGCGTGCGCTTTCCTCTTTTTTTTCCTTGTTCGCCGCTAGCACATCATCGATTAGAGTCGAAGTATGTGCTACTCTCTTAGTCCCTAGAGGTTTCAGTACTGTTTTTGTAAGTATTTTCGGAGGAACATCAAGTGTGGATGGATGTTTTGCTATCTTCATGAGCTTGCATCGGATTAATACTCATAAAAACTTCGTGTAAGCTCATGAATAGGACAAAATATTAATTACCTAGTCCAGGGTTTGCCTTGAAGTGAAGATCAGTTTTCAAAAATTCCATAACTCAGTAAGCTAAGTGTAGCCCTTAACGGCTTATGTTGGTCAAGTGAATCAGACCGAGTCGAACCGATCGATAGAGGTGGTATTTTGAGACGAGGACGAGTTGACTCACAGCGTGGGCCAGGGAGTTTTGTCTCATCCATTGTGTGGTGTCATTGTACCTTTTCGTAGAGGATCCTGTAAACACTGACCTACTGTCTGTAGTCTTTCATCTGCCTTTAAGAGCATGAGAATCACTTTTAACGTTCAAAAATAAACAAAATTCTCCTGGCATTAATAGGTTTTCGTTGTAATTCAGACAAAAATATCCCCAAACAGTATGCAGTCTCATGTGTGATATTGATTTTAGGAAATAATTGAGGTAATATCCTGTGGGAAAACTGCTGGGAACAATCACTATACGTTTTTTCGTCTTGATTACTGTCAGACCCACTGTTATCGATTTCTAGTTGCAAGCTTTAACTTCATTCTAAAGAATTGATAACGTTATGGTTAGCGTTCATCATTTAACATCATATGAGATAGATTTATACGTTTATGGTTTGGTGAACTACTGTTGCTTGCTTAGAGGTAATTATGTCTGAATGAATGAACGTAAAAGCTGCAACTCTACGTAATTTCCAGCTTCTTCATTAGTATGCATTCTAGAGGTTGGTTGTGATACAAACTAGTAGAGCGGCAAAATTTTATTACTTATAAGTTAGAGATGTGAATAGGAACCGAATAGGAACCAGAACTCTTTAGCCTAACTATGAAACTCAGTCTTATTTGTAAGGAAGAGGTGTTATGGCTTGATGGGATAATTCCTTTGATTGAGGCAGATATCTTTAACATGGTTTACAATAAATTCAGACGAGGAATAGGAATGCTGAGGAAGTGGTGATGATGATGTAGGTAAATGAAGTTCTGGGAAAATATTAAGCTCATGAACACAACCCATTTGGCGCTGTGTGCGAAATTTATTCCTTTTTTGTATACATGTTTCCGGTTACTGTAGATTCATCAGTGTGCTAGTCACTATTGATTTGTTGATATGATTTGTCTTTCTGGGTGAATGAAAGCCTTTTTCATCTCGTATTGTCTCCAGCTGAGGTTGACCTGATTCGGCTGTGTTACATCTTTGCGTCAGATCTTTTGTCATTATGGACGAAGGAGGAGGAGCATTATCGACGATGCAAAATCGCTGTCCTAGATGACTGAGAATGGAAGAGAGCACATCAACGATATTTGCTGTTATTTTTGACGGACCACCATGTTTGCTTTGGCATTCGCACGTGACGGTGGTGATCGAGCGTGCAGAATGAAGTCCATACGCTTCGATAAAGTGCAGTTCTTTCGGATTAAAATCCTATGTCATTTTATTGGCAGTTCCAATTTGAACAGTTCGTTTTTCTTTCTTAAAAAACTCGGAGTTTGTTTTCTTGAGTTGTATAAATCCCATAAAGCGAAATCAATTTTAGTAATAGCAAAGGGTCACCTGTAACTTATGGAGTATGATAAGTACTCAAAACAGTGGTTTTTAAGGTTTATTCCTGCAATGTCTTCCGGTGCAACAATTGTATAGCGGTGTTCGAAAAATCTTCGGGGACGTGAACTTGTATGGCGCTCGCAAATATAGTGGGGAAGTCTCTAATTACTGGTCAAGGCAATTTATGCAGGTATGCAGGGAAAAGAGAGGTCCAAATACCTCGTCAGGGACGTTTGGTGACTTTTGACGGTTACGCCAAAGCGAATTATTCGCTGGCGATAGTCATCGTTCTCTATGAACGGGACCCTGAGAAATGTTTGCGCATTTTTGAATCCTGTCTATGGTAGAAAAGACTGACCGTAGCTCATGTATTCTATTTGTATTGAGTAATTCAGTCGCACTTTAACCTGAAGTACTCGATATTCGGTGTTTGTCGTCAATGCGTCGTCATTTCTTCAAAGCTTGATGCTTTCAAATACGGTGTGGTGTGTGGTAAACATAGTGAATGCACCATGTGTAGAAATACCCATCGTAATTGGCATTTATATCAACCGGCAATTGCTACCTGTCACCACGCGAGGTCGCGTCTGTTGATATCCAGATATATCCCCGAGAGCTAGTTTTTACCATCCAAACCGCTAATATTCTCACATCATCGGCTAGTTTATTTTCCAAATTAGGTTAAGTAATGTACTGATGGCGATTCCTATTTTCTTGAGTGTTAATGTTGCTCGTCGTGCGTAAACTTTTCGCCGGGTTCTCCAGAGAGACAAATATCGAGCGTGGGAATGCATCGAATAAATAACACATCCGTGAGGCATTACGACGCTCGGCTAAACGAGGTTTGAGTATCTTTCCAGAAGGCGTTAAGAGAGTGACCCATAGCGACGATTCGGGGACCTTCCGGATTCTCCATATCATATGAATTATGTTCACGCTCCATTAAAGCCTTCTTGTCGTTTGTTCAAGTGGCCTTGAGTGGAAACTGAACGAGCCGGTAAGCCCCCTTTATCTTAGCTAACCGAGGTCACTACAATGATCAGTGGCATTAAATGGTGTTGTGTTGGAGAATAATTATTTGATTTTATAGTTAAAGTAAAAGTAGTAATATGTAATAGTGAAGCTACAATAAAAACATTTGGGAAATTGGTGAAGGATAGTGTTGTTTTGTTGGCAGGAAAAATAACACCGACAAAAGTAGTTAGATCTGAAAAGACTTGTCATATGTTTTAATATTGCTATGCAACAAAACGGTGTGAAAACACGTAGGGACGAAGAATAGAATGTATTACTTACTACTTACTTGGATACTTGGTTGGCCCGTCCTTACTGGTTGTGCGGGCCCAAGCATAATCTTCGTTTTTTCGGACTTGTACTGGTTTAGCTATTGTGGTTCCGCCTGAAGTCGCGAAGTCAGCCAGATCAAAGTCTTTCCCAGATCGTCACCACCACAAGTAGTCGCCGCTGTTGTGGATCAGAGTGAGACTTTCCATCATGCGACTAGTTTGGTACGAGAACGGTGGTGGATTCTGGTATTGGTTTACTCTTAGCTGGGCTTCTTGATGGTAGCGCTCGACTCCTCAGCTTGGAAGACCTTGCCAGGGGGATGAATCAATCTACCTGCTACATCGCATCTCGACACTCAGGAACACCCCCAGCCATGATGATGCGGTAAACCGTTGGGAGAGGGATATATTGTCATCATAAGTTTTTCTTTTTTTTTTTAACTTAGTCAAGTGAGGGGCTTATTTTCCCATATCTACCGTGGTGTAACGTAGGCTTACTACTTTAAAACACATAAATAACGCACACAACTTAATTATTTAGAAATCTTTCGAACAAAGGCTTTGTTCGACAAGCATGTTGTACAATGTTTATAACTGTAGTGCCCAAACATCTGGTGTGTAGATTAGCACTCATTGGAAATGATCACTCTGTTACATTATTGTGAAGGCTTTGGCAAACTGCCTCAAGCTCTCTTCCGGGATTAGCCTTGATTAGCGTATTGGTAATTTGGGGATAAGCAATCCATTAATCATCGTTTGTTTTGCCAAAAATTCCCAACCGCTTTAGGTTCCGAATTAACCGTCAATCTGATCCGAAACGTCAGTTTACAATCGATCAGGACGGGACATTGCGTGTTGCTCAACGTTTGGATCGAGAAGACATCAGTAGTTATAAACTTATTATTGAGGCATTCGATGCTGGTAAGCGAATATCTCTACAAGTTTTCCATGGGACGAGCTAAGAGTTTCCTTTTTAGCTGGAAACGTTGGAACTCAATTAGTAGCTGTTTACTTACGTGATGTTAACGACAACGGCCCCGAACCTTACACGGTTCCCAAGTTTTGCGTATTTCCCGAGAATACTCCGGTAAATCAGCAAGGAACATGCGAAATTCGTTGTACTGACAAGGATTCACCGTCAGTTTCCTTCTTTTCTGATCCTTTTTTCTTCATTCTATTCAAGCCATTACAGTGAATATGGTCCTCCCTTCAACATGCAACTGGATCAAAGTAAATGGAGATATGGCGATTATCTAAGTGTTACTTTCGATGCTCGTACGTATACTTCCCTTTCCTGTCCAGTTTAATCTATTTGGATGTTCTATGATCATTTTGATCCTCATTAAAACTAAGTGTTTTAGATGGCGATGGCGAAAATGGTTCAATGACTATCCGACCTTTGGTAGTATTCGATCGTGAGGCGGCTAGTCCGGGTAAAATTCTCGAAATTCCTCTGATTCTCACAGATCGCGCGGATCGAACCAATCACGCTTCCGTTCATGTCATCATTGGAGATGAGGTGTGTTAATGAGAGCAAAGAGTTGTGACGAAATTGTGAATGTATTGAAGAATTAAGTTAAATGGATAAAAAGTTCTCGGAGTTGATCAATCCCTGAGGGATGTGCCATACATTAAACTTCACTAAGCATTGCTGGAGGTGATTGAATGCATATCTGGCCTTTAAAATGACTCGCGGTGGCTTACTGATATATCGAACCAGTGATTCTATCCTGCCAGACAACTGTTGTAACAGTTTGCCGACCGCGGAGGGCTAGAGGGTCAGCCTCTGGAGTGTCAGGATATATCCTATGTCTATTCAAGGGCGCCTCCTACCACTGCGCCACACGAGCAAAGATGTTACTTTGTAGTAATCTTATTTGGGTGGTAAGACACAAGTTTACTGCTCTATGATTCTGCTAATTGATTTCTCTCAAATAAGCGGTACTACGCTCCATTTATTCTATAGCTGTTTCTCTCATTTGTTCTCGTTTTTGCTGATTTCGTCTCATTATGCACACCCGGCTCGCTTCTGTAGTCTTGACGGGTTACTATCAATAAAGCTGTCCTTAGTTGTCACATCACATGCGTTATTAGCATAGCGTTCATTCTCTCACCGACGACATACGTGTCTGTTGGGAATTTGTTTGAATCATATATAGGTATGACTCAGTACTAAAGGATTCGAATCAAGTCAGCCATTCCTAATCCCCGCCGTCTTTGTCGAACCGACACCCTCTTTTCGAGTTCGGCCGCAAATCCGCAAAAATTGCTTCCTTAATCTATAACTATTGTTGCGCATTGCGATCTGGACTCTGCTTCAGTGCAGTCTGATCCACGATAAAGCAGGGATGGCATTAGATTCTAAGAAAACCCGTTCATTATGCTAGTTAGATATGTTTACTTGAAGTGCCATGCGGAGTCTATCCATATTGGTCAGTTGAGTTAGCATGTGAACGATTTTGTTCGATCGTCGTATCGATTTTTCGCTCAGATAATAGGTAAGCTTGGAATGAAAGTTGCTTTACCGAAGTTTATTTGTGGGCCGACGGCACCCTCTCAGCTATCGTTTCATTTCGTTCGCTGTTCTCTTCATTTATTCATCTATTATTAGATAGCTCTGGAGATGGAAAGGCAGAGATAGGGCGTCCCCACATGGATTGATTTCATTCCACATTCCTTTAGATGATCGAAGGAGGGTTAATGCTATGCGCCTCATTAAGGTGGACGGGTCATGTCAGTCGTTGTCGTTGTGCTAAGGTCATACATATTGAGGTGAAAAGGTGTAGAGGATAGGTGGACTTGGGGTCATTTGTGAAGGGCGCAGGTTTCACAGAATAGAATTTGGTAGAGTGGAATGGTATGTTATAACAATCCAAAGGTCTTATATAACCTAAGAGATTACATAAAGCGTCCGAATATATCCTGCGAATCCAGAAAGTACTGTAAGTAATCGTAAATATTGGAATCATCACGTTGGCGGAAGTTGAGCGATCTAATTTTTAAAAAATCTCGTGTTTCTGGGACAAAAAGTGGTTTTTCCTAATATACTTTATATTATTTTAGTAGGAAATTTCCTTCTTAAGGTTAACGGTCTTTGTTATGACATTTTTGACTTATTCTTAGCAGTAATCAGCCAACTGTTTACTTCCTAATAAGATCACATTGCAGAATGACAATCCTATGCACGATGGAAAAATGACTATCACCGTGAACTCTTATCTTGGGAAGCTGAAGAGGACTCAGATTGGTAGAGTGTACGTGGAAGATTTGGATGATTGGGATCTAGGTGACAAGACGTTCACATGGAAGGACTCCTTACCCGGCTTCGAACTTTCACCTAGAGGAGAGGTCGGTTGTTGCACATGTGAACAGTAGTATTCATTAGGCCAATGTGTTGACATCTCATTTTATCATTGTTTTCTTAGATCACGATGGATGCGAATATGCCACCTGGTAGCTATCATATATCGTCCAATGTTCATGACAACCGTCGTAATGAAAATGCCGTTGGTTATGTGACCGTTAATGTCCTTTTGGTGCCAGAATTGGCGTTCATTAACCAGGTAATTTTATTTGCTTTCTTAATACCACTCTGTTTAGATAACGCTTTTTAAAAATTACTTGTAGTGACTTGAAAGTGAATGGGCTTTCTTCACAAACGTCATAGTTGTCCCAGAGAAAGTGCCGTCTGACTGGTTTTCGGTGGTTATCAAGGTTTTCTCCTAAAGTCAAGACAAAACATATCAACATATTCTTTATTCACCACCATGGATTGCCTTGTCTTTCGGACCCGAAGGTTGTCTCCCACGTTGCGAGCCTTTTTTCCCAGGACGGCGTTTATTACAGATATTGATTTACGAATAACTAAGATTTCGGCTCGAAATGCTGGTCTTCTTGACGTAGATGACTCTAATGAGAATAAGCCTGTTTCTATACTTCGTAGTTTGACATAGCCTTAATGGCCCGATGAGGCGACGTATAACCGAGGGTCGACCGATCATACTAAACAATGGTTTAAAGAAATTAAACGCTAAAAGCTTTTAATAATGCTGAAGCTCTCGGCGTTGATCAATCCCTGAGGGATGCGCCATGCATTCGACTTCATCAAGTACCATTGGAGGTGATTGAATGCATATCTGGCCTTTACAACGGCTAGCGGTGACTAACCGATGTATCGAGCCAGTACTGCTATACTCGCAGACAAGTCTGGTACCAATTTACTTACCCCGGAGGCATGGAAGGGTTGTCGGGTTAGCGGTGCGGGGATCGATTCTACATGCGTGTCGCGGTGGTGCCTCCAGCCATTGAGCCATACGCGCTCTTTTTAAAGAAAGTGGTGTAGATATAATTGTAAACTTTGTTAGCCCCTAATACTCCTGTCGTTTAGGGTTCTATGCAATTATTGCTTGCTGAAGGCTCTAACTTGCAAGCTCCAGAAGATTTCATACGTGTCAACGGCAGTGGAAAGAGCATGATGAACACATTTGCACATGAAATGGTCAAATACATGGGTGGAAATGTAGTGTTGGATGTATTCTCTATTCAGGTATGATTTCTACCGTAATTTGTCCTATCAGTTTCGGATTTAATAGCAATAGCTAGATGACTTCATTACTGCAGTTGGATTACGCTACACTTCAAACTCGTACAGTTCCTGTTCTGAACGTACGTTTCTCAGCCCATGGCTCTCCATACAGGTACTTTACCTTCCCTCTGTTATTTTCGTTTCTTCGGAGAATTTTTGATCTTTTTACTCCTTTATTTTCTTTCGATCTAGGGACTCCATCCAACTAAACGGGTTAATCTCTTCGAACCGGGATCAATTACAATGGAAAATGAGTGTTACAATCGTCGGAGTGGGCATAGACATGTGTAAATTCACTATCTGTGATTCCGGATGTCAAACAATTAACACGGCAGATTTCGTAAGTTTAATTTTTGATTTATAACTCCTCAAGAGGATTTAAGTCAATGGGCAATATGTGTTAATTATCAATCGAGCTGTCGAGAACGATTATTGTAGAGAGGCTAGAAATGTGATTTTATAGAATGGAGTTGTTGTCTCTGCGAACAGCACAGTGTTGGTTGGCGTGAACTCTCAGTCGAGAGATGAATGCACTTGTCCCGTATGGCGTCCTCCAACTCAGTGTCAAGCCGGACTGTGTCATAACGATGGTGTCTGTCACAACACTCATCCAGGGTTCTTGTAAGTGA
This sequence comes from Angiostrongylus cantonensis, assembly GCA_009735665.1. Lineage (NCBI taxonomy): Eukaryota > Metazoa > Nematoda > Chromadorea > Rhabditida > Metastrongylidae > Angiostrongylus > Angiostrongylus cantonensis. Next base: position 584,775 of record MQTX01000095.1, read on the forward strand.
TCTCTTCGGTTTCGAAATTCATCCATGGTGTGAACTCTGGTCACACTTCAAATAATGTCGAGCCAATAGTCTGGTAATCTTGCTTACCTCTCACTGTCCCAAATTTCAGTTGTGAATGCCGCAACGATTTGTTGAAAGGTTCGAGATGTCAGGGAACTACACGCTCGTTTTCTGGAGACGGTTTTGCATGGTATAAACCAATGCCAGCCTGTACTAGTCTCAACATCAGCATGCAGTTCATGACTCTGTAGCTTTTTGTTCCTTTCAAACATCTTCCTTGGTTATTCCATCGTTGATTAATAGGGTTTAGACAACAGGACGCTCTTCTTTTCTATAATGGTCCTATGGATACGAAAACAAGTGAGGAACAGATCGAATATCGTGATTATATCATCATTCATTTGAGAAATGGTCGTTTGGTGATGGAGGTATTTTCTACTAGATTTTTACAGGCATTATCGTTCTGCTATTAATTCATGTATTTTTGAGATGTCGATGAATGGTATTGCACCAGTCAACCTCGAAGTTGCTTCCACTCCATTGAACGACGGAACTTGGCACGAGTTAGCTGTGACCCAGATTGGAAAGGTTAGTTTATTGGTGTTCATCAAAAATATTAAGGCAGTACTTTCTTCCAAAATATTGCTGGGACATAGTTTCCTATTTTCTAAATTTCTTTTGTGAACAATACTGTAATTGATTGCCATTTAGTATATTGAAATGGTCGTGGATCAGTGTCGTTACCTTGGGACTCGTTCTGATGATTCGGCTTGTCGCGCATCGCTCTATACACCTGATGATGATGAGCGCCTTAACATAGTAGCTCCGGTGCAGATCGGAGGTACGAATCATGCCGAAGAAGTGGACTTTGCGATTTTTCACTATAACAACTGCCTTCAGGTCTTGCTCCTCTTTCCGATGATCAAGCTTATCCATTGGCTGTTCCAAGGACTCCTTTGAATGGATGCGTGCGAAACCTTCGTGTTAATGACGATCAGTACGATCTTGCCACACCATCTTATGAACGACATTCAGCCAGTGGATGTAAATTATGGGGCGGAGCATGTGACAGCAATGCTATCGACAGTCTTACACATTGTGTTCACGGAGACTGTTACGCTGATCTTCAGGTAGTTCAGATTCCATCGTTATCAGTTCTAATTCCTACTGTTTGCTTTAGCGTTTTAACATTTAGGGCAGCACTTCTCTTGTTCCGAAATGCATCTGCGACCCAGGGTGGGGTGGTGCTCGTTGTGAAAAGAAAATCGAGTGGATCCAAATGCAGTCAGGCGGTTTTATTGATTACTTACCGAAGATTGCATTCCCGGAGCAAACGAATGACATCGAGTTGTTGTTTATTCCTGGTCGAGTCACCGGAGCAGCTGAACTCGCCTACGGATCGGACAAGTTGCAGGTTAATCGGGATATGTTTCCATTTTAGGTGGTATACTAACGACATTGATGTACTAGAGATAATATGTGTTCATCCTTTAGAACTACGTTTCAACATCAGTTGAGATGACTTCTGATGGTTTAACACCAATGGCTAAATTCGATCTTGGTGGTGTTCGAAATTCCGTCACACAACTGAGGATACCCTATATTTCTCTCAAAGAAAACTCGTCATATTGGATGCGCTTTACAAGAAATCCAACGCGGTTAGTTGGTCTTGCGATCCCTTTCGACGACCCTCTGGTATGCAGTCTAAGTGAAGAACTTTGTTTCATCTTAGTGATTGCGCTTAGGCTTTGTACTGAGTGCGTAAACTTAGTTACTGGAGCAGCTTCCACTGTGTGCATTCACATATTTCTTCCAGAACGTCATTGTCTATTGACAATGCATATTACATATCACAAGTTCTGGATCCTACTGTTAATTCACAACCATTTTCCCTTCAAGTGAGTGAGCTGTTTCTAGGGACGCACAGTGGTGGACGAGGTTTCCAGGTGCGTTTATCTGTCTTCGATAATTTTGCAATATATCTCCTGCTTAAACAAACGTAGGGTAACGTAGAATGTGCTCATTTTAAAGGGTTGTGTTGGAACATATCGTTGGTCGAACCAAAACCTGCCGTTACGTCAGTCATTGAATAAAGCCATAGATCCTGATGATGAAAGCATAGTATCCATCATAAAATGGGATGGAGTTTCTGATGGTGAGTTCGTGGTGGTCCCGTGTTTTCTTTTTTGTTTTTAAGATTTCGAGTGATGAACTCTATCAAGCAAATGGTAGTGAAGGCAGCCTGATACATGCACTAGTTGAAATAGTTTGCAGTTTTGCAGTGTGAAACACAACAGCTTTAATTTTCAAACCGGCCGTCATTTAACATCATTGGTAAAATAATAATAACCATCCACTCGGATTGTCGGTTCTGGCGAATACGACGGCGTGGAAACGTTAGCCGAATAGATATCTCTATTAGCCTCGTATAAGCTCAACAACATGAACATAACAGCTTTAGTTCTTTTTCCGTTTCTGAATGGGTAAAAAAGTAGAAACAGGTCGTTAGAGGGATTAGGTGGACGGAGAACTGTTGCTTGAACCCCTTGTCAAATTCAATGAATGACGATTTTTTTAACGTCCTTATTTTCTTTTACGCAATTGTGCAAAATCGTGCTATCCTATCGCGGTTTTCATCTTTGATTAGTTTATTGCTCTAATCGATTCCTAAGGTGTATGGGAATTGAGCCTTTTCCCGTTTAGGATGCAGCCTACTCATTACGTGTGCGCAACTGCCAGTGGGTTACTGTAGCGGTGCGATGGTATGCGTAGACTTTTGGAAAGGGGCGTTTTGCACGTGCCCTGAAGGGGCGAACGCAATGCTCGGTGATGATGGACAGGTACATTTTATGAAGTCGAACAGTTATGAACTACATTAGCATTCTAACTGTTTACTCACATATATCTTTTCTAGCTTATCGGCTGTGGTGAGACATTGGCTGTTGCAAAATTGGGAATCAGTAATCCTGCGATCATTCTTATATTAGTCTCTCTGGTATTGTTGATCAGTAAGTTATCCCACATCTGTTTTTTCCAGAATTCTGGCTTTTATAAATAAATCCTATTCCTATTATTATTTTCCACTCATTCCGAAAACAGCAAATTTTTTTTTGCTCTTCAAACATTTTTCCTTGGTTTATCAATGTATTCCTTTTTTATTTTTAGTGCTAGTAATGCTCATGCTGGTGTATGCCCGACGTCAAACAACTCCATTCGAATCTGTACGACCAGAAGATCTCAACCGTGATAATCTTCGACCCTACGCAATTGAAGGGGGAGGTGAAGCGGATAATGACCAGGTATGCGGAAAGGAAAGAGGAATAAAGGATTTGTGACCACCTGTTTTTTTAGTATTCGATTGCGAATCTCCGAAAGCCGGTTATGCCTATCGATGGAAATGGTCTGTCGCTAGGTCCACCGGCGCCGGCCTACAGGCGACCTCAGATCGGTGAGATATTGATGAGAAACTTACTTTTATAAATACACTCAAGTACCTTGTTTCTTATTTACTTTTACAGATGATAGATTACGATCTCAGTTGAATGATCTTGAATCGGATCAGAACGCTGCTCCATTCGATGAAATCAGAATTTACGAAGATGAGAAGGACACTGTCTCGGTCGTAACTCTTGAGTCGCTTGGCTCAATACCAGATGCTGAGCGACAACCTGTGAGTGTTGATTCGTTGATGTGAGCATACACAAGAATATCTGGGCAAATCTGATTCTCTATCACGTATAGGTCTCGTTTTCTTAGTATGTCATATGACTTTATGATAAAAATTTGAAGGAGAAGGGCAGGATATTATTAGAGACTAATTTTACTGGCTTCTAGGAGACATGGGAGCAGCGCTTCCCTTCATGAATTGAGCATTTAACCTCGCCGACCATTCCTTCGTATGATCTGTATGCCAAGCGATATCTCGGTGAAAAGTATTCACTAAAATTTAGTAGAACATTATACCATAGGACTTTTTCTGAGTTCAAAGAAATTGGAGGATTATATTGTACTAATTTTTATTCAACTGTTCTATAAATACGGGTTGTTGACATGTTTTATCAAATTTCCACTGCTGCTATTCAGTTTGCTTTCAATGTCTGTGCTCAGTGTGCATTTTTCTTATCTGAAGGTTACTTTAGAGCTCGAAATACATCTCATTTTGTTTTATGATCGATTTGTTTTGTTTTGTAGTTTTCTAGCCTTTTGTATTTATTGGTTGTGTAGGTCATGGACCATGTTTTATTGGTCTCATGGTGCCTCCAGTAATCACCGCCCGATTAACTCACTTTCACTATGTGGACATATATAATTTCCCTCAGATCGAATGCCTCACAGAAAAAGAAAAGGCTCTCGTTACTATCCTGCCCCAGTCGTACCCTCAAAGGGTGGCGTATATGTTTTATTACAAGTGTTATTATTTTTATTATGGTGAATTTTAGTACCCTTTTCTGAAATGGATAGTTGGTTCCTCAACCAGTGCTCTTCATATACAACAGCAACTAACACCATCTATTTATTGTATGTATGTTTCTATTCTGATAAGAAATAAAACTACAGATGAGAGAACGTGATCGATCTGGTCTTTGTTCGTTATTCTATAAGGCGATCGTTTTATGGATTGCCTAAGATCGTTTTCCTTCTGAAGTTAAAGTATCGTAAGCCTTATGATAATTGCGGAGAAATGGAAGTGTCATTGCTAGTTTTTCTAGCACATTAGGGTTCTCCAGGGCGGGTTTTTGCATGATTTATGACAGATGTTTTTAAACCTGTTTGATCTCATCTTTAGTGTTAGTGGAATAAATTGGTAGTGTTAACGGTAGCAACGTATTACTTACATGTATACTAGTAACATTAGCTGCTTCTCTGACGATTAGTTGGTGTGGTCGGCCGGAAAGATCAAACAATAAGGTAATAGGGATTGAGTGGTGGGCCATTAGTCGGACTTCATTTACGTGCCATCATCATAAGACTACGGGTCACGAACCTTGAAGAATCGGCCCTCATGTTATTAAGTTTAGTGGTCAACAATCACATGCAAAGGAATCGAGGGAACCACTACACATCTTAGCGAAAGAATTAGGAACTGTAGCTTCATAGTGAGTTTGGTTTCATCCCATAAAAAGAATCTCTAGATCAGTTAGCTTAACAGATGTCCCGTTTCTTTACTTTTAACCAGTCATAGTCTGTTTTACCTAGTAGCTTGGTGTCATGCAAAAACCTCTGCAAGTTCTGCTAAACTTAATCTTTGTAAACAAAGTTGAAATACATCTACCAGGTTTTGCCCAGTGGAACGGTGACGTCTCGGATGTTCAAGCAAGCAGATGTGGAATTAAAAATGGATACCGTAGTAGTGCATAAGGATCTATTTTTTCCCAAGATAAACTTGTTCATCTATCGAATTCGGATTGTTCATTTAAATTTGGAATTTTCACATAATTTATTCGAATTCGAAATAGGAAAGTATCAAGTACAATAGGAAAGAGCAGGTAGTACATGATAGGTGTTGGTAGATTCTTTATGCTTTTTTTTAGAGTCCCAAAACGATTTCCTCACTAAATTACAAATCAGGGATTTCTTGTTCTGATCGAATGTAAAGCATGAAGAAATACAATCCTAATGACACTGAGAAATGAGGAAAACTCGGAACATCAGTTGCGGTCCAAATCCGCGATTACCGTTTTCGGGGCTCACATGCTCTCCACTGCACCACTGAGGTCATTGCTTTGCTTTTCTCTGAATCAGTTTAGGCAGAAATAATAGGCAATAGATAACGTCGCGGTTTCAAGTGCAGCTTCAGGTTTACTATGTTCAATACCGATGTGTGCTTCCCAGATCATTCCTGTTGGCGGGTGAATGCTGCATGAGGGCCTCAGTGGTGCAATGGATAACACGTGGGCCCCTCAAAACGGTAATCGCGGGTTCAAAGCCTAACTGAGGTCTCGAGTTTTACGCATCACAAGGTTGTATTTCACACATCGTCCTGGGATGAAAAAAAACAATAATATGCAGTAAGTGAAAGTTACACATTATGGAGACGTTTTTCCTTTTCGTCGTTGTCTCTTGTTTATTTCACATGTAAATATGCAATTTATGGTGACTACTGCCTAAATGTTACAGTGGTTTGCATTTGTAGTTTGTGCTAAACAAACAGTGGATCATCTCGCTTTTGTCTTCTACTTTCCCAGCTTTCATTCAGGCATAGAATTTCTTCCCCATACAGAGGAAGTCGTCGACAGTCGTTTCAATGAAACAATTGCCGAACGTTCTGTAGTGAGATTCATGGGGTTTGAGAAATAAACAGATTGAATGATTTGTAGATGAAATGCATACATTATAATGTGGTGATGTTAGCACTTCGTAAGAATAAAATGGTAGGACGTTCGGATTTTCTCAGGACTGTTCATCAATTAATCTTAGGCTGGATAATCAACAGCACTTTGTCCTATTCATGAGCTTACATGGAGCTCTTATACAACTTTTATTCATCCAAGTTTTCGTTGTCTTCATCGGAGCCGTGATGATCCGAACCGATGGTCCGCAGCTGTTCGTCCATGCATAAATGAGCTTAAGAAGATGCTAGACAGAAATCGAACCATTAACGAGACGGATAGAAACGGAAGGTGCACGCAAAAAAAAAGATGAATTGGTATTCATTCGAAATCTCGGATTTTCGCTTTCCCCAAAGTCTATGAAAGAAGTCAATGGTTCGTACTCTTAATATGGTGTCTTCATCGTGGTACCGAGCCCGATCTTTTCTAGTGGAGCATCGCTCGAACAGGACAACCTCGCACGGTGATGCTCTTTTGTACATGACGATTGTTGTTGGTAATGAACTGTCTGGTGGTAACGGTACTAACTAATCAATATGTACTCTTTCAATGACAATGACAAATCGTTGCGTGATTCATGTTAAGGACCTTGATCGAAGCCTTACTAATTCGTTGAGTATGATACCATGAAGGTTAAACAAAATATGACGAGGGTAAGTTATAATATGTTACGGCCACTGCTCTCCATTAGTCTAATCTTGTTCGGTCACGAGTAAGCGTTCGAAATGGATAAATTCTTACTCAAAAAACACTGTGTGTGTAGTTGTGCAACGAATTAGTATGAAAAAAGTGTTTGTGGATCTGCGGAGAGAATTGGAAGGAGCATAATTGGCCTCGATTGAGCCTTTGAAAGCCCGATCCACCAAATAGCAGATACAGAACTCTGCGCATGGAATAGAACACATGCTGGGACTGGCACGATTCATATCAACGTACAACTATTTAGTAGTTATTTCAATGCTAACTGTTTCAATATGAATTCTTTTAAATCGGAATGTTACTAAAATAGTAGAGGATAAAGGATAGAGGACTAAAATAACAGCAAATAGTAATACTAGGTGTTTAAGAAATAAATGTCTGATTTCAAACTGCATTTTTTAGGAGGCATATCTCAGCTCAAAATGGACTTTATCAGTCAGAATAGAAACCGCAATCTCTACCTTTTCATTTACTGCCTACTCCTTTTAATGGCAGGGTACGTTGCGAAATATAACTTCCGTAATGCTGAGATATTTGCAAGGCTCCAGACCTCAGGTGTCTGTGCTAGGAAACGAACGCGCTATTATCTTTTAAGGGGGTTAACGCATTCGCCACCACATAATGCGAGTCGTTCTTCGCCTGCCTCTCAGCTAGTTCTGTCGAACACTGCCATCGGCAATCACCTAATGAATAAAAAGGCTGGGATTGTGATTACGACTACAGCCTCAGCTTAACTGGGTTCATTGCTGATTTGGGCTCCAAGATCAATCTCGTAGACGAGTTATTGCTGATGGCGCTGATCGATAGGACTAGCTGAGAGACAGGCGAAACGCAGGACCCGCATGTTGTGATGAAAGCGTCAGCCCCCGGAAAGGGTAGTAGAGCGTTCGATCCCCACCGCAGATACCTGTGATCCGTAGTTTTGGAAATATCTCAGCATCATAGAAAAACCATAGTGTTTTACCTCTTTATTTACAGTCTATTACAATTTTCACGGCAGGAACAGCATTGGGCACTGCTAGTTAGGTAACAAGAAAAAGAGCAAAAAAGATGAACAAAATTGAACAAAGAACAAAGAACAGAACACAAAGAGGGCTCTTGTGAGAAATATGTTTTGAACAGCTACCTCAGTGTGCACAACCAGGGAACTAAAGGAAGAATCACGCGACTTGGCTACTATAAGACTCTTGCTTTTCGCAACTCTACGAAGCAATGAAGCCCATAGGAAACCGATATTATGAAAACAATTAAAGACAATAAATAGAAAACAAAGAAAAGGGACAGATCGGACTCGCATCACAACCCTCTTCGAAATCAGGAGTACAGGTGATATACTGCTACTTTACTTGTAATAGTACCCAGGATCGAGTCTCTATTAACCTCGACATTAGATTACGAATTCGTCGTTTTCTCTCTCAGCGATTTCTTCCGACCGAGATCACGTGTGATCTCATCCCTTACCGTCGCATCGATCGTTGGGGGGGGCGCTGCAGTCGTCAACCACATGCGAGTCTGAGCGGCTGTTCTTCCTCGGTGGAGGACAGGTGAAAATAAAGCGGTGGGTTTTTTCGAGAAGCCGTAGATCTTGTAACTATCGCTCAGATTTTCATCTTTCTGTTTGTGGTGTTGAAGTGTTTGACCCAGTAGGCTGCGTATTAGTGTACCCTTCCAGGCTCTGATGAAGGCGATTCTGCCGAAATGTCAGCTACGGTAGTGTTGTGTGTGTTATTGCATGGAAGTAAACGTATGCTTTTTTACAACCTCGCGATCACTTAGAGAGAAGACGACGAATTCATAATTCAATGCCGAGGTTAATAGAAAGTCGATACTGGGTACTTATTATATAGTTGTATTATTCCAGTCATTTTTGTTACTTGTTGGGCTTCTTTCTTCGATGACATCTGGTCTTTGACTTACTGTGTGTTTCGTTTATTAATGAACGCTTAATAAGGAATACGACAAAACTTCAGCTTTTAGGTAGGTTATTCTACGGTTTTGGTAGAGAATCCTACCGTCATACTTTTCTGTATGTAACTCTCTTGTACTGTTTCTGTACCTCCCAATGGTTCACCGCCTCATCGTGGCTGGGAGGTGTTCCTGGATGTCGGAATGCGATGTGTATCGCGGAATTCATCCTTTGGCAGGGTCTCCCAAGCTGAGAACGAGTCTAGCGTTTCTATCAAGAAGCCTAGCCAAGGGTAAACCAATACCAAAATCTACCACCGTCCTGGTATCAAAGTCGAATGGTGGCAAATCTCTCTCTGATCCACAAGGGCTGTGAGTGTTTGTGGTGGTAAAGGTCTGGGGCAGACTTGGGTCAAGCTGACCTCAGGGTTCCAAGGAACCAAAATGTCTTAATCAGCAAATTTTCCAAAAGAGGTTATCTGAGGTCTGCACAACCAGTGAGGATGGATCATTCAAGTATCAGGCAAGTAAGTATATTTCAATGAGAATTAGGCACAGTAGTAAAGTAGCAATATGTCATTTGCATCACGAGTACTGCTGAGCCCCAGAGGCTTATGATGCTAGTCGCATGTGTCCTCTTTCTTTGCTTCTTATTTATCGTTTTTAACTGTTTTTCGTGTTTTCGATTTTCTTTGGGCTCCATTACTTCGTAGAGTTACGACAAATGAGAGTCTTATCGTAGTGAGCCTTTCTTTTAATATTTTTCAAAGATGCTTCATTACTGTTTTTTAGTTTGTTCTTCTTTTTTCGTCCTTTTCTTGTTAACTAATTCGTAGTGCCCAGCACTGTTGGATTGGGTATAACCTATGATTCGAAGAGAATGCTAAATCAACCACAACTTTGCTGTGGCATTTGCAAAAATAGCACCCTGCCATAAAAATTATAATAAGCCGTAAATAAAAAAAGTAAAACATTGTGATTTCGACTGCAGCCTCAGCTTGACTGGGTCCATTGCCGATGTAGGCTCTCCAGATCAATCTCGTTGACGGGTGATTGCTAATGGCACTGGTTGGTAGAAAACTGGCCGAAATAAAAACCCTCAGAAACAACACACTCATTGTGAACGAGGTAGTTTGTTATACCGACTGCACAAAATTCTGGTCTTCTGGAAGTAATCTGATCGTTGAACACACTTTCGGTCTCCCTTTGGTCTCTAAAGTATTTCTCGTACATGAAGTTGGCGAGACGCTTGTAGTAGTAACAGTTGGTTGGTATGGAAGGAGTCTGGCGATTGTGGTAGATGCGAGGCGTTGGTAGTTCGACGTATAGGCCAGGCGTTATTGTGCAGAAGGACTGGCCCCTTTTTGTTGACCAACATAGGACTAAGGCGTCGAAGTTTCTGGTTTTATTCTTCGATTTGCTGTACAATGCTTCTCTACTGTAATCTTACTTACTTGGATACTTGGACGATCCGTCTTCACGAGTTGTGCAGGCCCCAGCACATATGCCATTCGTTCCTTTCTCTCGCAATCGTAGTCCATGGCGGTGGTCTTGCTCGAGGTAGCATGGGCATGGTAGCGCTTGCGAGTCTCATACCGTGATCTGTAAAACAACTGCAGCTGCGGGCACAGCTGATTAACTTTGTTTACGAACACGTCCGCCCAACGTGTAGGTGGTCGCCCATGGAGACGTTTGCATTCTTTTGGAGTCCACTCTACTGGCCTTTTCGTCCATCTGTTGTCTGTTCTTCTCATTATGTGACCGGTCCATCTATGTTTCGCTCTCGACGTATATTCTTCTGGATCTCGAAGATGTGACAGATTTTGAAGGTAAGAGCTTCGCATTCCGGCTAGATATTGAGAGTGCCGGTTATGTCTTAGGAGATATCACGCGCTCTATGAGTAGTGCGAAGAATTCTTGACATTGTTGATTTTTCGACCCACGTCTCTGCACCATAACAGAGCGCGGTGAGGACCGTTGAATCGAAGAGATGGGCGCAGAGTTTCGGGTTCCTCAGTTGGCTGGTAGCTTGTTTGAGAGGCCCGAATGCGGCAGTCTTCGGCTTCCACCGTAATCGCTTGATCTGAATTCAGGAAACGGTGACTAATCAATCCAAGTGCAGATCACCAAATGGCCAGCATGACCTTTTTTTAGATTTGATGCTGTTTCAGACACGGGAAGTGAGGTGCTTCTTCATGATCCAACGATACAACTATTGATTCGATTCTAGTAAAGAATCTATTTCTCGTTGCCCATCGGTCGACAAACGAGTGGTTCTGGATGCACAGAAGAAGCGCCGATGACACCTCAAAAAGTTGATTTCATTGGTCGTCACTGAGTTAATGGAACATCCGTTTATTGAACATTCTGGACTAGGAAATCTTTTTTAAATACTGCGAAAGAGTTGGGATGCTTACCCAAAAATCCTTGTGTATATTCTCGAACAGTTTTGCGCGTTGATAAGACAAGTTTATTCAACTATCATTTCGAGATCTTCGTCTTCGTCAGAGCCGAATTGACTCGAGTCGATGGTCTACATGTGATCGTCCTTGCGGTGTGGGCGTTCGTTGTCGCACTGAGTTGGATCCAGTGAAGTGGTGAGCCGATCAAATGAGGAATCAATCTCACTGGACGATGCCATCCTATACAAGATGGAAGTTGCACTATTGCAACTATCCATCATGGTCTGCTTTCCTGGCATCAATGAATCTTGCATCAGTCGTTACATCACTAGCTGGCGCATAGCGTGACATTAACTTAAAACCGACTTTCATTAAGCCTCGACAAACCACCTTCAAAAAAGCAGATCATATTGGATGGCCACAGGAGATAAACTTCCTTCCTTTATAAGAAGGCACAGGCGATTGTGATTCTTCATTCGATGGGTGTTCCACTCTCACTGGGGTCGACTCGGTACCCCAACGGACACCAATATCGCAAGGACGGCTACTTGTAGACCATCGGCTCGAATCAGTCCGGCTTTGAAAAAGATGAAGATGTCAGAAGGTTAGCCAAATCATTCTTTTGTCGACCTTTTAATAATCTTAACATAATCGAAGAATTTTAAGCAGTTTAATAATCGAATAAGTCATTAATTACTGTTTCCCGAGGCTTAATGAAAGTCGATTTTAAGGTAGTTTTCCATGTATTTGCTTACAGGGACGCCTTAAATTCATCCTCGTTTCCAGCAGAACCACGTCCGCGACCACCGCCATCTTTAACGTCAAATTCGTCATTACAAAATTTTTCCAACCAACATTCCTTGTGAGTATCCGAGTTTGAATTCGTAAAAGTAGATTTATCGAGATTTTTTTACATCTAAAGTTCTCACTGTTCCTCCGAGTGGTTTACCACCTCATCGTTGGTAGGTGTTCCTGGGTGTCGGGCAGCGATGTACAGTGAGCGGATTCATCCTCCCGGCAAGGTCTCCCAAGCTGCGAAGGAGTCCGGCGTTTCTGTCAGGAAGCCTAACTAAGAGTAAACCAATACCAGGATCTACCATCGTTCTGGTATCAAAGTCGCATGGTGGCAAATCTCTCTCTAATCTACAAAGGCTACGACTGCCTGTAGTGGTGACGACCTGTGGGCGGAGTTTGGCCAGGTTGACCTCGGGGCTCGAGGGAAGCATTGGCTAGACCAGCAAAACCCTAAAAAGCAGAAATTATGCTGGGGCCCTGACAACCAGTGAAGACGGGTCATTCAAGTATCCAAGTAGGTTCTAACCGTTAAAATTAAAGACGCTGTCTATATTATAATTCAATTGTACGGAGGTGCATAAAATGAGCTTTGCAATGATATATAACATTCTAGCATTCGTTTAAAAAAGAACAGCTGCTAAAATCTGCACAAGAAAATGAAATTGTTTCCAAAGGCGATATTAGTTTCTGGAAAGACCTTATAGCTAGAAACTACTAAGTTTCACTTATGTCCAAATGAATTTTTTTGGGGGTTGTTTAGCCACCGCTGTTCTATCAGTGTTGAGCAGATTGTTATAGAGACTGCTCACTACATTCAAGAAATATTCTCTTTCTATTCAAACATTCACTTCGTTGATTATGTTAATCACACAATACAATGGTTGGCATTGATTTCAATGCATGGAAAGATTTTGTCCAATAGCTCTACAGTACTACTCATGGTTTGTTACTCCATGTGCTTCATGATCTCTTGAAGAGCGAACGCGTAAAACCCGGTTAGCTACTTCGGATTTATTGTTCTTTTCTCTCTTTTACTTCCTGTCTGTCTCTTGATGCTTCACTTCAACACAACGATTGCTGAAGTTCCTCACTATCAATTTGTCGCGGAAGTTATTATTCATTTCCATGTCATTTTCCTTATTCGTCTACGTTGTACGGCTTTCCTATTGAAGCACAGGTCTGTATAAGGGTTAGATAAGTAATCTAGAGTAACCGAACACGCTGCTGAGAAACCGCGAATATCCAATGCCGCTAAGAAGACGCGAAAATCGGCCTTTATAGGACTCCAAATACGTTGTAGTTAGCTCTCGGCAATTTCTTTGAATGCGTTGTTGACTACATCTGGAGTTTCTAAAGTTTGTGACCCGTGCCTTATGCTCCAATTTCAAGGAATCCATGATTAGTGACATGGTATGGCATGGCATGACATGGTAGTAGGCTGGTGCAGATGAAATGCTCGATTTTATGGTTCTATTTTCCGTACAATTTCTTAAACGAAAATTTTGTTCTTTATCTATGTTTATTACGTACTTCTAGAGTACAAAGTGTGCTATTTCTAGATTTAATACTCGTTTTTTTCATGATTTATTAGTTCATCATTTCTACAAACTTTAGCTTCGGTAAAAATCAGCGTGATACTCGTAACATTTTCTATATGAGTGGAAGAGTGGACATGTGAACTCCGGCAGAAGCTTGGAATATCACCAAGTTCGGGGTGAAAGTAGTGTTGGTGACTCAACAGTGCCAGCATGGTTCCGGAAATTCCGATTTGGTGATTTCGACCTCGAAGATAGGAAAGGCAGCGAACTTCCAATGAACTTGCTGACGGCAAATTGAAGGCAGTAGTGGAAGCAAACACGCAGTCAAATGTTAGAGGGCTTACAGAACAGCTTGGCGTAAGCACAAGAACAGTTTCCACTCACTTGAATGGGAGAGGAAAGAAAGAAAAAACTCGTTAAGTGGAAGCCGCACGAATTGAGCGATAGTAAAAAATCGCAGCTTTGAAGTGTCATCTAGTCTTATTCTGCGCAATAAGACAACCCTTTTCTTGATCGAATTGTGAGGTGCGACTAAAATTGGATTCTGTATGACAACCAGCGACGTTCAGTTCAATGGTTGGATTGCGAAAAGGCTTCATAGTACTTCCTAAAATCGAAATTGCACCAAAAAAGGTTGTGGTGTTTGGTGGTCCGCAGCCGAGCATTCATCACATCCTTTTGAATCCGGGCGAAAAGACTACGGCAGAGAAGTATTGCCAACAAATCGACGAAACGCATCGTAAACTCCAACGACAACGACCGGCGTTAGTCAACAAAAAAGAAACAGTCCTCAACGACAATGCCCGGCCTGAAGTTGTGGAACCACTACTGCAGAAGTCGAACGAGCTCGGCTACGAAACTTTGCCTCCTCGTCAATATTCACCAGACCTCTACCCTACCGACCACCACTTTTTCAAGCACCTTGTCAACTTCCTGACCGAGAAATGCTTCACCAACCACGATGACACAAAAAGTGACTTTAACGAACTAGTCGCTTTTAGGGTTCCTGATTTTTGTGCAACTTGGGTAAATAAATTTGTTACTTGTTGGAAAAAATTGGCTGATTCCAATGGATCTTACTTCGGCTAATAGAATTTGGTATGAAAAAGGTTGTAGTTGTTTGAAATTTACATTTGAAATCGGACATTTCGTATGTTGCAACCTAATAGTGTTCTACACATTCGCCTAACGTACAGCAGCTTTTTACCAGTAGAATTTAACGTTGAGTGCTTTTTTGCCACTTTTAATTTATCACTTTTAATATTTTTAAAATATGAGCCATAGTTTTAAGTAAGAAGTTCTACTTCCACTGTTACTATCACATAATAAATAAGCCAGCAGTTGTTTTGTGCTTTAGCCCTTTAGAATGAGCGCCATCAGGAAAATGTCACTTGCAGTTAGTCAAGTCTAAAAAATCTCCGTTAATGGCAATATGTGGAACGCTGTCATCCTTGCTCAAAATTTTGTTTTACTACTAGGTCATTGAAATGTTTTGTTGTCAGAGTGTCTAATCTTCTTTTGGAGTTACATATTCAAAATTAACACTTTTCGAAGGAGAAATCCAAATTTTTACCGGTGCTTCTCCTTCGTTCCTTCTAAAAACAAGGTTTATTTAATTAACATGTGTTTGTATTGTTGAGTTTACACGAGGTTGGTATAGATGTTTATTCGGTTAACATTCGTCATCATCAGAGCCGACCATTCTTGTCGATGGTCCACAGTTATTCTTCTCGATGTGGCGCCTTCGTCTCGCATCGAATTTTCCTCAATAGAGCATCTCGAATGAAGCACACTCACCAGGCGATGCACTTCTATTTAAGGTGATTGTTCTTGATACGATTATTGATATATACCCAAATACCCATGCCCACACACCCACCCTAGTATATACCCAGATACCCATGGGTATCTGGGTATCCCATCTGTTGGCAATAATTTCTTTTTTAACTGATAATCCACCCTGGAGCAGTCGGTATTCGGTACAAGGTTTATTTGTGCACATTTGCGATACGTAGATAACTGAGTGAGGGATTACACCGATGTCTTCGTCACCCACAGTGTGCATTGGATTCAATGCATACTATACAACCTTCTCTGAAAATGGCCATTTCACTTTTTTATGCTGTTCATTCTACAATGTATTTAATTGTGTATATTTCAGTCAGTTTGTTGAATTTTAATGTTTCTCATATTCTCTTCTATATTTTGAAAGATTTTACATTTTTTTCAAACTTTTGGAAGATTTCTAAGTAATATGTGGTGAAGAAAATTCATCGTCACTAGTTCAAGGACCGTTTTATCAACCTTTGCTGGTAAGTTCAACACCATATATTGAGTGTACACTGATTCCTTTAAAATCTTTTATTCCTACCTATATCTGTTTATAACGAAGTTGCGACATCGGTTAGGCAAAATTTCCTATTTACTATGATGTAGTCTATTTCGTTATGGTGCTCTCCATTGAGAGATTTCCACGTCCATCGGTGAGGCTTCTGGAATTGCGAGTTATTATGGATTGTCTTGGTCGCCATGATAAACGCAGGCAGCAGCCCACCGTTTTCGTTCCATTCTATTCCGTGGGTCCCAATGTGACGTTCCTCAGACGATCTTCTTGGTCCGATCTTGGCATTGAAATCTCCAATGGTGACCTTGAAGAATGTTTGGTCTTCTCTGTAGAACCTCTCCAAGTTCATGTAGAACGCTTCAACTTCCTCTTCGTCATAGTTTGATGTTGGCGCGTAAACGACGAAGATGGTCAAAGCCGATATTGATGCACATATTTTTAATCGTAAACGTCCGATTCGGGTTGTAAGCTGTTGAAATGAATCGATTTTGATGTACAAACTCGTGTTGACGAGACCGCCTACGCCTTTACTATCGCATATTCCGAGGAACAGCTCTTCTCCAGTGTCATAGACAGCGTTGAATGGGTGACGCCGTCTCGTTTCGGCCAGGCCGATGAAGTCGTACCTTATGATTCTTGCTTTCATGAGCAAGTCTTCTATCGAGGACTCGGATGCAAGTGTACGTGCATTGTAGGTACAGATCATCACCGTAGTTCTTGATACAGGCAGCTTCCATTCGTTCTGGGATTTTCGCAGCCTCTCCGTACTCGTCCTATCCAACGCTGCGAAATTGGGAGCTCTTTCGGGGTCAGGGGAATGAGGCTGGTTTTTTAACTGTATTGAGCATATTTAATACCCGCGTATAGCCTGCTGGGCTCTGAACGTGGGGACTGGTTATGCTCATGGGTAGCTTGCCAGGCTCTCCCTGAGTGGACATGGAGCTTATTTGTTGGAGGCAACTCCTAACCACCTCCCATATACTTCCCTGTCACTTTATTGTAGGCTTTTGGCCGAAATGATTCGTAGAATACAATCCGCATATAGCGAGAACGCACCCACACACGCATGCATGAATCCGCTTAGCAAATACAGAAAGTATGTGCCAAATCGGCGCAGCAGAAACAAGGAGTCCATCCCCTGGATCCACCTGCGTCTCAGGGAAGCAAAGGTCGCTTTTGATCCGCGATTAACCCCCTATCCGCCACCTGGGGACGCGCCACGTAGCCTCGCGACTAACCGGCTCGAGATCCCTCATATGAGGGAGATCCGTGGAATAATAATAATAATAGTTGTTATCATTATTGTTATAACTATTACATTTATCTTGCGCTATGTGTTGGATTCATTTTTGCTTTCCAGTGTTTATATGTGTTAAAAAGCCACTATTTCTTGGGTTCTCAACAAGGAATCGAAGACTGATTTGCTAACCATAGCTTTTTCTGTGAATTGAATGTTTATCAGAAGCAGTGGTTACTCAGTAGTTTAACGGAAGCAAGCTAATTGTACTGTGGACGCAAGTTGATTGAACCGTGAATGATCCGCTGAGATCAGTAAGTTGAGATCTAATCCAAGTGTAGATATCACCAACTATTCCACTCGCCTTCTTATCTGTTTTTCCTGCTAGTAGCATCAAGTCGTTCTGTAAAATTATTTAGCTACGAAGGCGTCTGCTCATCGTTTAGGTGGTTGTCCAAGAGATCGTTTGCATTCTGTTGGAATCATACCACTGTTTTTCTTCACCCATCTGTGTTGCCTGTTGTTCTTATTATATGACCGGGCTATCTATGCTTCGTTATCGATGTATATTTTTCTGCATACTGAGGTTGAGATATGTTTGAAGAATCGAACTGCGTATTCCGACTGAATGCGACGGAATGCCGCTCATATTCCAGACGACATCGATCAGGCGATCGGTGGGTTGGGAGCAAATTTCTTCTCTTACATGACTGATGTGTTAGTCCACGTCTCCGCTGTGCAACAGAGTGTTGGGAAGTTTTCGAACTTAGACTTGTGAGCGCAGAGTATTTGTTTCGCTGTTAATTTAATCCGGCCAGGTTTGGTTTCCCTTACGATCAGCTCCACTCTGCACAAATTGATTTTAAAATTCTAGTGCATCCTTTTTTAAATGAACAACGATTTCTTAATGCTTTACCTTTTATTTTCTGCCTACTACAATTTTCACGGCAGGTTACTAAGCGAAATACAACCACAATGTTGCTGAGATATTTGCAAAACTCTGGGCCGCAGGTGTCTATGGTGGGGAACGAACGCGCTATTGTCTTTTCCGGGGAGTAACGCGTTCACCACCACACCATGCTGGTCCTTCGATCGATAGAACTAGCTGAGAGACAGGCAAAACGCAACTCAGTAGCGACTTCTTCTTTTTTTGCATTACTGTAATTCAAAAAGAAAATATGCTTTTTTAAACATGTGTATACGAACACTCTTTATCCAGTTTATTCTTTTTGGTTTGAAGGAGTTCGACATTTCTTATTTAAAAATCCCGCTAAATCAAAAGAAAACACAGTTACAAGTTGGTAAACCTCCTTAAAAATCACAAAAACCAGTTGCAGCTCGTGTTGACTACTTGGGAAGGTTTTAGCACAACTATTTTAGTATTACAATGGTGCTGAGAAATTTGCGAAACTCCGGACTGCAGGTGTCTGCGGTGGGGAGCGAACGCGCTATTACCTTTTTCGTGGGCTAACGCGTTAAACATCACACCATGCGGGTCCTTCGTTTCGCCTATCACTCAGCCAGTTTTCTATCGAGCAGTTTTATCAGCTATTACCCATCAACGGGGGATGCCACCCTTTATCGAAAAACGAGCTTCTTCACAAATTTCTTAGGTAAACAGAGGGTTTAAACTCCTCAATCCTTATTTTAACTATAGAAATACCATGCTTCAGACCTGGTAGCATAGTGTTAGTAATCTCATTCATTACGCAGACGACACAACACATCTAGGCCCATGTTCGACCCCTCCCTTGTCCCACTAAGCTTCTCATTCAGTCTCGCCTGAACAATGGCAAATGTTTCGCTAGGAAAAGCTCACTCTCGATTTTATGTGGGAGAGCCATAGCACGACTATCTCAGGACTTCAGGAATAATCGGCTCGACCAGCATTTACCTCAAGGAGCAGCCGAACCCACATGCAAAAGTTTGATGACCTTCATGGATGGTGGATACAGTGAAATGAATTTTATGTAAGAAATGCAGGGTCGAAGTGCACACGGTTTTATGCCTGTGATGTCGCGTCATGTAGTGAAATTAAAAATAGCCCTATTTGTTGGAAAGCCTGTCTCAGATTCCGCCCAAGAAATCCAAAATGAGCGCTTCAGGGCTTAAATAGAAACATAATTCGTCTAAGACAGCATACATATCTAGGGATTGATAAATTCCAAATTGTGTGCCAACTTTACAAAGAATGCAACTTTGCATAACTGAAAAACGAATACTCCTATCATCTCCATTTTCCTTGTTGTAGCGGCTAAAATGAATATCTCCTTAACATTGATTAACTGAATGTCCAGCAAATGGACAACTAATATTTTTGAGAGTAGATGAATAGTTCAAAAAAAAATACTGGAGAAATAGAGTTCTTCGTACACAAATAAATGTATTATCCACCATCAGCATCGTGTATAAAAAGTCATCACTGAATAAGTGTGCCTCATTCGAGGAGATGAACCGCTGAGGGAGGCCTGAGTCGACACGAAGGCGAAGCCGCCACATCGAGACGAATAACAAGCGTGGACCATCGACTCGAATCATCGAGCATGGCGCATCCCTTAGGGATTGAGCAACACCGGGATCTTTATCCTTATCCTTTAAAGGGTTGCATGGAAATTGTGCGTTTGCTAACCGACAATTTTTAATAATTGGTTGATCGCTGGTCGGTAATCCCATAGCAGCCAACCTTTCCATTAATAATAGACTAGTTTTTGCTAACTTTTCTGCAATTTCCGCTAAGTCGATCAGTAATAGTAGTCGTTAAATAAATGGTTTTCGGAAATATGAGAAAATTTACCTACCTGCGAACTCATGGTAGTTTTCGAGTTCTTTACTGTCAAAGCTTCTGTTTATTTTTCTTTCATGTCTTCTGGTACGAAAAAAAGATATTATTTGTCAGTTTGTTTTTTTACGGGCCCGTCATCACATCTACTGTGCGGTCCTTCTTGCATTTGATTCTTTTCCCTCGATTTATCCCTTACGGTGGTCTCCGAACATTTCATATGTTGTTTCTGATTCTTTTTGAAGATCTGCTCTTCCGTATGAAGCAGAATGCTGGTCGAGTCGATTCTTCTTGCAGTCTTGGAGATAGTCGAGCTAGGATTCTCACACGTCGATTGAAGGAGAGCGCTGGGAATGTGGTCGAGCAAGTACTTGGTTTCTAGACAGGCTGCATCACTATCCACTAGGTTACGCTCGAACCATGGATAGAAACGGCAAAAAAGAGAAAAACGTACTTCAAGCATTTTCAAGATCGTTACCATAAAAGATAAAGGTTGAGGCTTTCGGCGCTGATCAATGCCAGAAGGCTGCACAATGCATTGGACCTCATTGAACACCGCTAAAGGTGATCGATGACATATATGGCCTATGAAATGAAAAATGAACGTAAAAAATAAGGAAAAATAAAATCAAATATAATGAATTTTGATGATGTTCTGACGATGTGTCAAGTCGATGCTACTATCCTCCTAGGCAGATCTGATACCAATTTTCCGACCTCGGATAGATGGAAGGATTGGAGAGTCCGGTGCGAGATCCAACTAAAAACGATGTGTTGCAGCACACCTCGAATCACCGCGCAATACGCATCCTTTTTGTTAGCATATTCTTCTCAAATAATTTAACTTCAGTATCCTCAAACAATAATAGTGGACGCGTGTAGCGCTACGGCTAGCGGCGCCCTATACACATGGGGTCGATCCTCGACCCTATGATCCCCACCATGCCTCCATTACTCTGGAGTAGGCAAACTGGCACCAAACTTGTCTCGGAGGGTAGCAGCACTGACTCGATACGTCGATAGACCATCACGAGTTAATGTAAAGGCCATATATTCATTCAATCACCTCCAAACGATGCTTAGTGAAGTCGAATGCAAGGCGCAACCCTCAGGGATTGGTCTACGCCGCACGCTTTATGCTCTATCCTTATATCAATATCAAGTAGCAAATGTTTTTGATTTGTAGGAAAACCTTATGATAGTTTGAAGCTGGTGAAGCGCTAAGGCCGCTACGGGTGAAGCTTCTCTTTTTATTGCTTGTCTGCTCTGTGGTAATTATCGTAATCAAATTTGGTCTACCTACAGTGATGTTTTAGCATGATGAGCTCATTAAATGATGTAAAAATAACTCAGTAGTAAGCTGTAATATACACATCTTGAAAATAGTAGCTTTTCTATAGTACTGTAAGTAGTTGCAGAGTTGTAGACCGAACAACTTTAGTTTCAAAAGGAAAAAATGTGGCCACCAAAGGGCATGGAGGGAGCGACAACTCGATAGGGAATGAATTACCCGCAGGTGTCTTTCATTAAGGCATCCCAACCAAGTCAATCTTAAGCTACGTAGCACGTTCTCAGGTGGCGCTTAGCGATTTAACATAGATAAAATACCACTTTTAGTGCCTCTAATTTTAATTCTAATTCTAGTCTAAATTCTAATAAATCCAAATTATGAGCTTTTCTCTGCTGTGCTTGGCGCACATATACTCTCTCAATGTGCTCAATATATTGAGAGGAGGAGGACAAGCATATTGATGAAAAATTTCCATCAAACCGTCTTTCGCCGACGACATTGTCACTTTTTCAAGAAGTGCATTAACGCATGAGTCTGGGGATATGCGGATTTTATCCCGCATTGCGACTTGACCAGACAGCTGTAACGATGGAATGCACTGCGACGTGAGATGGTTTGGAGTTTCTTTGGTGGAATAATGTCTAGATGTGCATTGAGGAAACCCGAAAAACTTCCAGTAATGAAAATATCTGGCTTTCTGGTGCAAGTTTTGCATAGGAGAAGTGCGTAAATGATTTGATTCTAAAAGGGCAAAGTCATTCTGGAGTATTCTTTCTTTGATGAGCTTACACGAGGTTGATAATAATATTTATTATCGGCTCATTCTCCACGGATCTCCCTCATATGAGGGATCTCGAGCCGGTTAGTCGCGAGGCTACGTGGCGCGTCACCAAGTGGCGGAAAGGGGGTTAATCGCGGACCAAAAGCGACCTTTGCTTCCCTGAGGCGCAGGTGGATCCAGGGGATGGACTCCCTGTTTCTGCTGCGCCGATTTGGCACATACTTTCTGTATTTGCTAAGCGTATTCATGCATGCGTGTGTGGGTGCGTTCTCGCTATATGCGGATTGTATTCTACGAGTCAACTCGGCCAAAAGCCTGCAATGAAGTGACAGGTATGTATATGGAAGGCGGTTAGGAGTTGCCTCCAACAAATAAGCTCCATGTCCACTCTGGGAGAGCCTGGCAAGTTACTCGAGAGTAATCAGCTCCCACGTTCAGAGCCCAGCAAGCTATACGTGGGTATCAAATATGCTAAACCCAGTAAAAAAAAAAAAACGGGCCTCATTCCTCTGACCCCGAAAGAGCCCCCAATTTCGCAGCGTTGGGTAGGACGAGTACGGAGAGGCTGCTAAAATCTCAGGGCCAATGGAAGCTGCCTGGATCAAGAACTATGGTGACGACCTGTGCCTACAACGCACGTACACTTGCACCCGAGTCCTCGATAGAAGACTTGCTCATGCAAGCAAGAATGATAACCAGACGGAACAACAACAGCGTCCAGAAAGGCAATGGAGAAAATCATCCACGATTACTACACAGACCTCTTCGATGGCCACGTCCACCTACCGTTTTATGAAATAAAAGAGGATGGATAGGTTGCTCCACCGGTTCTCCCTTCCGAAATCCGACATGCCATTTCTTCGGTGAAAAATCGAACAGCACTAGGTCCGGTCAGGATAAGATCAGAACATCCGATGAACCTTCCGCTAGTCCTCGTAAGCACACTGGCTCGGCTCTTCTCACGTTATCTATCTTAATGCAAGGTCCCTACTCAGTGGAAGACCAGCAAGACCGTGTTGTTGTTCAAGAAGGGCGACCTACACGATATAGGTAACTAACGCCCAATCTGCGTGCTGTCTGTCGTCTACAAACTTTTCACTCGAGTCATCCTGAACAGGATTGATAGAACACTGGACGAAGGACAGCCGTGCGAGCAAGTAGGGTTTCGAAAAGGATTTAGCACGATGGACCACATTCACTCGTTAAGAAGGCTAAAGACCGCTCTGTCTCATTTTCATCGACTTAGAGAAGGCCTTTGACTCAAATGAGACAGAAGCAGTCATGGAAGCCCTTGGTAGTCAAGGAGTCCCTACTCAGTACGTAAAGAATTTTGGTGAACTGTACAAGAATTTCACAACCAAGATTTCTCCATTCTACAATGATGTTAACATCGACGTCAAGAGAGGAGTTAGGCAGGGCGATACAATCTCGCCAAAATTATTTACAGCCACCCTCCAGAACGTCATGCGAACATTTGAATGAGATAATATGGGAGTGAAAATCGACGGTCGGCAGATACATCACCTTCGCTTTGCTGATGATATCGTTCTTATAACACCAGACATTAGCCAAGCGGAACGAATGCTTGCGGACTTTGATAAATCGTGTGGAAAGATTGGTCTTCGACTAAATCTCAGGAAAACGATGTTCATGAAGAACGGATTGGTTTTGTTTGCCCCATTCACGCTCAACGGAACGAATATCGCCGAATGCTCCAGTTATGTCTATCTAGGTCGGGAAATCAATATGATTAACGACTTAGCTCCAGAGCTGAGCAGAAGGAAACGAGCGGCTTGGGGAGCTTTCAAGAGCATCGAGGATGTAGTGAAGAGAACAAAGAACACCCGACTCCGTGCCCACCTTTTCGACTCAACGGTTATTCCTGCCCTAATGTATGCGTCAGAAACTTGGTCGCTACGTAAGCAGGATGAAAGATGATCACTCAGCGTTATCGAACGCGCAGTCGAAAGGACGATCCTAGGAGTATCCCGTTTCACACAAGTAAGGGATGGGATCCGAAGCTCTGATCTATGTCAACGATCGAAAATCAAAGATGCCGTTCTATGCGCCAATCAGTCGAAGATAAAGTGGGCCGGACTGAAACGTACTGCAGGAAGACCACCGACCCGATGGTCAGAGTTCTTCACGAAGAGCCTAGGAGAAAGATGTGATGCTCGACGAGTCCTGAAGCCAGGAGAACCCACTGGGCTACTCTTGTACGCGACAGGGAAAAATGGAGGATTTATTGGCGCTCGCTTTAGTCACCCGACGATTAACGGGACTACAGGTGATACAGGTGATGTTACTTGTCAGAATGCAATGCTCAGAGTCAATGAAAAACCGGCATGACTCCATCTTTCCACATTATGGCCGCTGTGCAGTACTGAAATTTATTGCTAAACTTGGTTGCCAGTCTCTACAAGCTGTTCATTCGATCTATTCTCGACAATATTTTTGAAAAATTGGATGAAAACGGCATCTAAGGGAGCGCTCAAAAGAATTCAGCATAATTTATTGCATTCACACTCAGTTGGAACTTTACGTGGTATCGCAGAAGTACAAGACGCCACTTTTTCTCATATTCAATGACTTTAAAATATCTTTTGACCCAACTAAGGTATAATTGAATGATGATAGCACCGGTGTGGTGAAAAGTGTGAGAAGAAAGCAAAGCCAAGGTCTCGATTGAACAGTGAATCGGCGGAAAGGGTAACCGCAGGTTTGAAGCTCACCTAGGGGCCAGTGTTTTGCTTGTATCTTAGCATCATTGTTTCTGAGGCATAAGTGTTGGTACTGAACAGCTAAATTGATAGGACTAAGTACGTACAGGTAAATATTTCGAGAGCAATTCAAAGGCTGGCGCGTATGGCGCAGTCTGAGGTCTGAGAAGTCTGAGAGGCTCTGCAGGACACGTGGAATCGATCCCAGCGCCTATGGTTCACCAAGCCTTTCATCTCTCCGGGGTTGGCAGATTGGTACCACACCTGTCTGGGAGGATAGCAGCACTGACTCGTTACATCGGTAGTCCACCGCGAGTCATTGTAAAGGCCAGATATGAATTCAGTCACCTCCAAACGGTTCTCGATGAAGTAGAATGCATGGCGTATCCCTCAGGAATTGAACAACAACGAGAGCTTTATGCTTTTTATCCGTTTTATCCAGAAGCTATACATTGCATTGTTATTTTAACGGCAAACATTAGCAATTAAGGATGATTATTAGCCGATTTCGACAGAGTTTTTGAAGAAGTCGGTCTTTGTTTGCTTGTCGGGAAAGCGATGTTCATGGGAAAGCATCGTTTCTGATGCCTCTTTCTTGGTCTAGAAAATCGCTATCTCCGAATCCTCCAGCTATATTTGTCTACGTCAAATCGACATGATGAATGATTTAGCGTCGGAGCTACGATGGAGAAAACGAGCGCTTAACGAGCTTCCAACATAATAGCAGACAAACTAAGAGAATACAAAGGGAAATCATTCGGTTTGATATGTGGCTCTAACCTTTTCAAGCTCATGTGATCTCTCCTTCCATTCTCAACAGCGCCGTTAGCGGAAATTAACGTTTGGTCAGGCATTATTGCAGAATGGAATTGCTTCATTTGCAGTTAGAAGTCGCAGTTCTTGGTAGATTTTGTCGACTAATCGACGATATTAAACATATTCTTGTAGATACCATATTTTATTCCTGTGGTGGTTTTTGCTTAGGATTTAAGAAGGTATGGTGGCTTATTCCATTTGCCGACCACGAAAAAGTTACCGTAATCTTTTTCTGGTGTTTAACTGAACTACGGACATCTTTCGATGCTTCATCATTCTTCATGTCTTATTCTTGCACTTCAACGGTTGTCCTACATAATTCATCCTTGTTGGCATCAGAATGCAGTCCAGAAGCAAATAGTTTTCGTTGCATAGTAGAAATATTACTTCATTACTCTTTTCCTATTGCTTTTCCTTTACTACTTGCCTTTTGTGTCATTTGTACGATGTCGTCGTGCTCGGTCAAGTGATTGTAACTAGGAGCTTGAAAACACTTCAAAATCAATATTTGGTGTTTAATATTTACTTATTTGGATACTTGGATGGCATGCCGTCACGAGTTGTGCGGACCCTTAGCACACCTGCCATTCGTTTCTTTCCCTCGTAGTCGTCGTCCATGGTGGTGGTTTTATTCCAGCATGGTGTAGCGTGCGACTGTCATATCGTTATCGTATTCAATATTTAGTACTTTTTAATATAATGTGGAAGTTTCCAAGGTCAACTATCTATTAGCCTCGGTATTGGATTATAAATCTGTTGTTTTCTTTTCCACAACTATCGCGAGGTTGTTATTCAGCACATGTTTACTTCCTCAGGAATATAACACATACAACACAACGGTAGCTTACGTTTCAGCAGTATCGCCCTCCTCAGAGCATGGAAAGGTACACTAATATGTAATTTACTAGGTCAAACGCTCCAACGACGCAAGCAGAAAGATGAAAATTCGAACAATAATTACACGATCACCGGCTTCTCGAAAAACCCACCACTTTTTTCACTTGTCTTCTACCAAGGAAGAACAGCACCAAGGTAGAGTCGCATATGGTTGACTACTGCACAATCCCAAATCAAAGATTAGTTTTGAGATACGGGGCTAGATTACGCGTTATCTCAGAGCATTCTTCCCTGCCATTCATTCTTGGGCTTTTGGAATTTATCAAAAAAGCCTCGAGAAGTTTGCGCGTTAGTGTTTTAGTCTTCCGCTCGAAGAGAGCGACTTTTACATCAAAATTTTCTCCGGTATGTTTTTGCATCCTATGAGTGCCTTGTTTTGATTTTCGTTCGCCATCTAGGGTGTTTTTTATGCGGATACATAAAAGTCTGCCTGTCTCACCGATATATTCGTCTCCGTAAGTACTAGAGGAAATCAGGCATATCGTACCTCAACTCATGCAACCACTGTCCTTGCCGTAAGAGCAAATTATGCAGTTTTCTGTTTCACATAGACGGTTATACAGGCGGTTAGGAACTAACTGACGACGTAGAGTGTCCGGTGGAATTTCAGCTATCGTTACCTATTCCTCTAGGTCCACCCTTTTTAAGCATCGCTTTATCGCTGCACTTATTTCATCGCTAATGAAAGGCAAGATAAACGGGATTTTGTTTCGGCCAAACTTCTCCGGTATGTTTTTGCATCCAAATGAGTGCCTTGTTTTGATTTTCGTTCGCCATCTAGGGTGTTTTTTATGCGGATACATAAAAGTCTGCCTGTCTCACCGATATATTCGTCTCCGTAAGTACTAGAGGAAATCAGGCATATCGTACCTCAACTCATGCAACCACTGTCCTTGCCGTAAGAGCAAATTATGCAGTTTTCTGTTTCACATAGACGGTTATACAGGCGGTTAGGTACTAACTGACGACGTAGAGTGTCCGGTGGAATTTCAGCTATCGTTACCTATTCCTCTAGGTCCACCCTTTTTAAGCATCGCTTTATCGCTGCACTTATTTCATCGCTAATGAAAGGCAAGATAAACGGGATTTTGTTTCGGCCAAACCGTTCGTTTTGAGGCGTCGTTCTCCTTTTAAAACTATCTCGTGGGGTTGCCCTTTCGTACCCACTGGAGATGGCTATTTCCCGAGCCAAGTTGCGCGATTGTTTTTTTAGTTCCCTATTTGTGCACACAGAGGTGGCTGTTCGAAACATGTTTCTCACAAGCGCCCTCTTTGTGTGCGAAAGATGGGAAGAAAGGAAATGAACGAGGACGTCCTTTTTACTTAACCTTTGGTACTACTTTGTCATGTAACCGCTATTTGACAAGTTAACTTGAACATTAAGAAATGGAAGCCAGGTCTCTTTCGGTTTTTGCCGGGTGAATCTAATATACTCAGAATGCTCATTCAATAATTCAAAGCATTTGTCCATCTCCTCCTGAGTAGAGAAGATGACAAAACAATCATCTATATACCTGCAGTAGAGTAGTGGCCGGAGGTCGATAACCGGGGCTTCTATTCTAGACATGAACGCAATGGCGAGAGTTGGTGCCAACCGCTGTCCCATTGCCAGCCCTCTCATTTGTGCGTAATATTTCCCAGACCATCTGAAGATCGTGAAGTTTAGGCACTTTTTTAAGAGAGCCATAAGATGCTGGATGGACAAGCCATGCATATTTATTTTTTCTTCGTGTTCAACAAGAAGTTCTAAGATGGTTTGTATTGCGCAGTCATTCGATACGTTGGTGTACAGCGCGGCAAAATCGGAACACTCCATCACGTACGCGTTATTAGGAGACACGTTGCTCAGATGTTCTAGAAACATTTGAGTGTTCGTGAGGTGAGCTGGAATATGTTTAAGCAACTGGGTTAATATTAGGCTTAGAAACCAGGTTATTCTATTCGGTGGCTCGTCTACACAGCTGGTGATTGGTCTAACCTTATGCGGTGACGGATTGGTTGACGCAAGTTCATCAGGTGTTACCAACTTATGTGTGTTAATAAGTAGGTATAAGACGGGGTATGTTAGTCTATGCGAAATAAATTGCGATTTTAAGCCTTTCGCCTTTGCTACCTTGACCCACTGGTTGTTTAGTTTTCGGTGTTGACTTTTAAATTTCCTTTCAGATGATGGGCAATAAAGTGTAACATCACTAAGATGTTCCTTAGTTATCTTAACAGCTAGTTGGCGAGGATTAACTACGAATTCTCCTCCTTGTCACTAACTGATAGCCTAATGTTCTTTGAATTTATTAAATTTCTAATTTCTCGTATACCACACTTTTGTGTGGCCGTAAGGACAGAGATAAATCTTCTACCGCGACAGTGATTAAGAGCGTTGAGAACGCCGTCCGAAAACATGCGGAATTTTGTGTCAACTCCGTCGTTGGGATCCTGCTGCAAAACGTTTTAAGGAAAGGAGGTGCTGGGTAATTTCGCCGCAAGGGGTGGGGGGCTTCGGTTTTCATCTCTATTTGATGTTTATTGATCTTTAATTTAAAAAAAAACTGTGGGTTTTTCTAGAAGCCGGTGAAGGTGTAATTGCTGTTCGGTTTTTCATCTCTCTGTTTGCGTCGTTGAAGCGTTTGACCCAGCAAATTACGTATTAGTGTACTCTTCCAGCCTCTGAAGAAAGCGATACTGCCGAAAAGTCAGCTACCGTTGTGTTGTATGTGTCATACTTGTGAGGAAGTAAACGTGTGCTGAATAACAACCTCAAGATAACTGTAAAAATGAGAACAACAGATTTATAATGTGGAAGCTTCAGCAAACCCAGTGCCAACGATTTTTATGCAACCCAAACAATCGTTGAAAAGTCTCATGATCACTTGATTGGAAATTCGAGTAGTTTCAAAATAGTTGGGAAATGTCGTTTAGTGTCTTTTTTGTTGATTTTATTAATTTTCTTATAAAATGGCCTAAGATGGCAACAAAATGGCTCTTTCATCTTCCTAAGGGTTATGTTTCAAATTGGTGTATAATCATTTTTGAACTTTGTCGAGACATGTCGGGCAAGTGTTTGACTTTCGGTATTTCCTGAGAACACTTTCAAATAATAGGAAAAGATTCAGAGACACCCTGCCCTACTAATGGAACCGCTTGAAGAACTCGGTTTATAAAAACAAATTTATTTTAATTCCACGGCAAGGTGGTCTGTTAGTTGCGAAAGCTAATCGATGTATAACGCCGTCGGATACGTGGTGTAAATCCCAAGTATTTGGCTTGTTCTGAATAAAAGTGGACCAAGACACGTAGGAGTTCGTATTTTTGTTGTTCCGAGTATAGAGCGCATAAGAGACCGTGATTTGTCGGTTACACATGGAGGCGTACACATGCTTATCTTTAAAATATTGGTCGCAGATGAATTCTATATTAATCAAATTCTCGTATATTGCTTTATTGTCCACTATTGTGAACAGCAAACATTGACTACTTGGATGGTATATTAATAGGATGTTATCGACATACACTACAGAATATAATGCTATTCACGCCTACAGAGCTTCTGTATCCTTGCAGAAACTATTAGCGGTACCGACACACTATGGGAACGAATGAAGGAAAGTGTTTACTGGTATCCTAGCGAATAAGGAGGCATATAGCACTATTGTTAGAGGTGCCCTCCAGTAAGACACCCAGAATCGATCGTTGGTTCGGATCCACTCTCCAGGTTTTCCATCCGGGGTCGTCAAGTTGGTACCAGACCTGTCTAGGAGGATAGCACTATCGACTTGCAGGGCATCGCGGTCATTGCTTAGGCTAGATATGCATTTAATCATATTTAACGTACTTGATGAGGTTGGCCGGAATGGCAAAATGCATAGCGCTTCTCTTAGGGATCTATCAATAGAAAAAATTTTATCCTTTATATTTTTATAGCTCTGAATCACCACTACTCATTATTGAGGAAAGTCAACAGGTCCTTTTTCACAGATCGAATCGGTTTAAAAGATTTCTGGAGCAAATTTTGCTTTATAGACCCCATGTACATAATTTGGGATGTCTAATCTTGACTTTCTGGTGTGGTTCTTCAATTTTTCTAGATTACTTCTATCTTTTATGTGTGATGATATCCAACGTATCCTGCCAGTATTTCTCGTTCCTATTGTGGTGCCGATAGTGTTTCTGTGAGTCGGAAGTCTGTACAAGCAGCTGTGGTACTGAATTCAGATCTCGGTCATAATTTGTTATTGTGTGAGCCCCTCATGATTTCTTGAAATTTAATGCTATCTTACCGTGTAGTCATTGAAACGACGCATTTCAGACCGTATATTTTCTTTTCTTTTTGAAAAGTAATGAATAGTTTGTATTTTTGCTCATTCACATGAATTCTTCAGTTTTTTATGTATTCGGAAGTTTGTCTTCTACATAGCCTTTAGGCGGTCGGTCCTTTTTTCATTCCTGCTTTCATCCTTGATTTCTGTTTTCATATCGTTCGCGAAACAACAAACTGGAAGACTGAGCGAGAGAGTCGTTGCCGAGAAGATGCGTTCCTCTGATCCACATCGTGGTGAAGACCTGAAAATACCCTTGCAAGGTCAAATCAAGACTCCGGAAAACTTCAAATTGCTCAACGAGCAGTAGACCAACCTCAGTGCTCCACACACTATATGCTCCTTTCTATGACGTTATTTGATGAAGCGATTGGTGAAGGGTCACGAAATCTCGGCTTAGGCAGGGCGTCACTAGAAACGAATCTGACGAATACAGACACGACACGCCATGAAGAAGGGTAGGAAAATTTAGATTAGGAGAAAGAAATGAGAATGAAAACCATTTTGCAGATGTCTGTTCTGAGAAATCTGTCTGCAGCACGTTCCTTCCACGGGAACTCATTTTTCCAGAAGAAACAGAAAAAAGAAAGCCGGCGCTGGGCATGGGAGTCTTCCAACGACACGACTCAAGCGGAGGTTAATCATATTCTGGCAAACAGAAGATGGTGCATACTAGAGAAATCGGTAGTTCCATCATTCTCTACTGGGTCCGATTTTTGCTTTCTTCGCCCGAGGATTCGATTTGGTCGTGAGCTGGATAAGAACTGATGTCCTCGACTACGAAGAAAGTCTAACTGCATATAACGAAAACATTCTGAACGAAATCCTTTCCAAACGCGGCAGATAAAGCGAGACCCGACCAAGCCACTATGAGTTGTTTGTTGGTGAACTTAAAAATTGTACGGAATCCTCCTCAATTCCTCGAGCAAGAAGATTAAAACGCGTCTCCATTACCATTGTGGGGTTGCTCAAGAAGAGAGGGAAATTGGTTTCTATCTAATGAAACACGCCCAACACGGATAATGACAAATATCTGTTGCAAAATAGCTTTGCAGGAAGATCTGCATCGGTGCAAATCGAAGAAACTGTTAGAAGCGGGCACAAAAAAGAACCAATTTGAAAAAAATACCGTCGGGTCCAGTGCGATCACAGCATTCTATGGTCATCCTTAATAAACGAAGATGTGGCCATGAAAATTTTTCGTCATCGTATGGAATCAATAACGGAAAAGTTTTACACTAACATTTTTCATTACATAATGCCCGCCATAACCCTAAAATTCTCGCCAGAATTTCTTTTCTCAGAATTTCCAGTTGCGACAGAAATAGGGAGAAGAGAAACAGCTGCAGAATCCGTTAATAAAATTACCGATTTCATTGGAGGTGGAAAGCCCAATTTACATCTATTTCTCGTATTCCATACGACGTCCTGCCTCCATAAGTAAAAGAGCCCCAGATCAGTGTTGCAGCCGGCCCACGATCATCCTGCTCAAGAAAGATGACCGGAGAGATCTTCGTAACTTCTATCGCTTCATGTGATTGTTGAGTATGCGCTAAAATATGTCCACGAAGATTATCCTTTTACGTATATCAGGTACACTGGATGAAGCGCAACCAGTTGAGGAATCATGATTTCGATCGGTATTTTGCTACACAGACCACAACCAAACCGTGCGAGCTTATTGAATTTTGTTAGGAATGCCATCTGCTCTTGACTCTGACTTTTGTCGACTATGAAAAAGCATTTGAGGCTACATAAGAACACTATCTAACCGTTATTGGTACTGCACTACGAAAATGCAGCTTTTATATAGACCTCTTACCATGCGCATAGGAAAAAGGGTTGGGCCCTGTGGCACTATATCTCCAACGCTGTTAAATTGCACATTGTAGTGGATATTGTGATAATGACTAAAACGATAAAAGCGTGCATATGGGTGGAAAAAGTCTATCAAATCTTTGTTTCGCCGACGACATCGTTATCTTCTTAAGAAATGTCAAAGAAGCAGGTACGACAATCAACTGGCTCAACAAAGCAGGAATAGAGATCGGACTACGCATAAATCGGAAGAAGACTGAGTTTATGAAAAACCCATGGTGCGAAGGCGATCAGATCAAACTGGTTGGTTCTCTGATTTCAAAGACCATCTTGTTCGCATACTGTGAGCGTTCAGTTAATGTGGAAAATCGTATGAAGCGGGAATTAGACAGAAGAAGGAGAGCTGCTTGGGCAGCATTCTGGCCTTCGAAAGCTCTGATCTTCGAAATCCATCTCGTTCTGAAGACTAAGGACAACACACGTCGATGCAGAAACACAGAAGAATCGATCATACAATGTGAACAAAAGACAACAAATTGACGAAAACAACTGTAGAGTGGATGCGTCCGTGCCTAGGCAGACCACCTGCAGGTTGGGCAGACGTATTCGTAAGTAAAATCAATCAGCCATAATCATAGGCACTGTCGCCTCACAGAACACAGTATAGACTCGCACCTGCCACCACGCTTGAATCAAACCATCACCATGGACGACGATTACGAGGCAAAAAAACGAATGAAAAGTGTACTGTGGTCCGCACAACTTGTGAAGAAGAGCCGTCCAAGGATTTAAGTAAGTCATGGAAAAATTGCGTTGCTGACTCCGCTATTCGCGTAACTAACAAAAGCCTATGACTAAAATAGTACACGGTTTTTTTCCTAATTTTCGTTTCTTAGCATTGATGAGTTAATAGTTTTTATTCCTCTCGATCCTCGCACTAGAATAGAGAACACAAGCGCGCAAAACTCTCGAGGCGTTCTGGATTAATTCCAGAAGTCCGAAAATGAACTGCTGGGAGGAATGCCTCATTATCGCGCGTGGTATCGGGCAGTATATAAGCCTGTTATTCTGATGGGAGGGGCACATTACGCTTCCATGTGAATTCTATGCGGTTGATCTTCCTGCGACATACTCAGTGGAAGCCTCATAGAAAGTGGTGAATGCGTAAAGAAGCTATTCTGTGTTCAATGTGATTGAAATCTTGGTTTAGCGTTTTCTCCGTTTGGTTATGGAGGTGTTTGGCCGAATAGATTGCTGTTAACTGAACTTTTCCAAGCTCTGAGGAAAACGAAATCCGCCGAAACGTCAGCTTGTTCGTGAATAAGGAACAAAATAACACCTTGCGTCTGCTCAACAAGAATGCGAAGAATAAAAAGAGATTTCGAAGGATCTCTCAAAGTATTAGTTTGTTCTCGAGTCGTTTCTTCAGTTGCCAATCCCTCCTCACTTCACAAAAGCTGTAATGATTACCTATTAACATATTTCAAGCATTTCGATAAGGAGAGAAATTTAGAGATTCTCGTGATGCAGTTAACTCCACACTCGAACGCCACCATTTTCATGTATGACATCTGTTTGACAACAAAACGATTCGAAAAAATAATAGAATCCACACGATATGTAGGAACATGTCGCCTAGCCAGTGAAGTTGGGGATTGCAATGAAACACAAAGTGTAACTTTTTATGTACTCCGCATTATGTTTTCGTAGGAGGATGCGAAATGGAACGACATTGGTGCTGAGATATTTGCAAAACCAGACCCTATGTCAGATTTGAACCCATGACTACTTTTTCCGGAGGCTCACATTTACTCACATGAGAGACTTTTTCTTCCGCGGTTCTCTTAGCCCATTTTTTACTCTAGCGGTGCCCTCAGTGTCGTGCATGCACAGAAACATTTTATTAGGCCGTAATAAATGAAATGTCCAATTTTTAATGCAAACTTTAGATATCCATTACTTCTTTCATACTAAATGTTATCAATCAGGACAAGTGTCTTAGAATCAGCGTATTTTTTCAACGACAAAGACATTCAATTATTTTAGTTGCATGAATTCCTAGAGTTCTGAAGGTGGTTAATACGTTGAAGGCATTTTCTGTGTAATCGTGGTTGGTGAAGAATTTCTCGTGCAGGGAGTTGATAAGGTGCTTGAAAAAGTAGTAGTCGGTAGGGTAGAGATCTGGTGAATATTGACGAGGAGGCCAAGTTTCGTAGCCGAGTTCGTTCGACTTCTGCAGTGGTGCGTAGTTTTCTTGTTCAGCAATCGCGAGGTTGTTATACAGCATACATTTACTTCCATAGAAAAGCACACAATACAATACAACACAACAGTAGCTGACGTTTCGGCAGTATCGCCTTCTTCAGAGCCTGGAAGGGTATGCTGATATACAATTTATTAAGCCAAACACTTCAATAACACTTACAGTAAGACGAAAAACTTCATGGCAATTACATGATCAACAGCTTCTCGAAAAACTCACCGCTTTTTTACATGACTTCCAATGTGGAAGGTTAGAAGCTGATTATAGTCGCATATGGTTGATGACTGCGCCACCCTACATCAGAAATTGATATATAGATACGGGGCCAGGTCGCGTGTATCCTCTGGGCATTCCTCCCTGCTATTCATTGCCGGATTTTTGGCATTTGTCCAAAAGCCTCTAAGAGTTTGGGCCTTGGTGTCTTAGTTTCCTGTGCGAGGATATTGACTTTAACTTCAAAATCGTCGCGCTATTACCACCATCTCCTTTCCCAGAGCGTTCTTCAGACAGCAGGACTCCCATGTCGAAATTCATACAAAATTTCGCATGTTTTCGCACGATGTTCTCAAAACCCTTTCCCATTATCGCGATAGAAA
The DNA here is from genome assembly GCA_009735665.1 of Angiostrongylus cantonensis. Classification (NCBI taxonomy): domain Eukaryota; kingdom Metazoa; phylum Nematoda; class Chromadorea; order Rhabditida; family Metastrongylidae; genus Angiostrongylus; species Angiostrongylus cantonensis. The sequence goes on from MQTX01000095.1 coordinate 620,298, forward strand.
CTATATCTCTAACCTCACAGCTGCGCAAAAATGTGGCATGCGAGAAATTAGAGAGTTAATAAATTCAAAGACCATTAGACTATCAGTTAGTGATAAAGGGGGAGAGTTCGTAATTATTCCTCGGCAGTTAGATGTTAAGATAACGGAGGAACATCTAAGTGATGTCACCCTTTATCGGCCATCGTCTCAAAAGGAATACAAAAGACAATACCGGAAACTTAACAATGAGTGGGTCACAATAGCAAAGGCGGCGGGCTTAAAACCATCCGTTATTTCGCATTTTAAATTAGATCGACCAACATGTCCCGTTTTATACTTACTTATTAAAACACATAAGTTAGTATCAGCTGCTGATCTTGCGTCTACCCATCCGCTCTCCTACAAGGTTAGACCCATTATCAGCTGTGCTGACGGGCTAACCGATAGAATAGCATGGTTTTTAGGCCAAATACTTACGCAACTGCTTAGCCATATTCCAGCTCACCCCATGAACACCCAAACGTCCCTAAAACATCTACGTAACGCGTCTCCTAACAACGCGTACGTGATGGAGTCTTTCGATGTTTCCGCGCTCTACACCAACGTATCGAATGACTCCGCAATGCAAACCATCCACGAACTTCTTGTTGAACATGAAAAAAAGAATACACATGCATGGCTTGTCTATTCAGCAGCTTATGGCTCTCTTAAAAGAGTGCCAAAAATCCGGCAATGAATAGCAGGGAGGAATGCCCAGAGGTTACACGCGACCTGGCCCCGTATCTATATATCAATTTCTGATGTAGGGTGGCGCAGTCATCAACCATATGCGACTATAATCAGCTTCTAACCTTCCACATTGGAAGTCATGTAAAAAAGCGGTGAGTTTTTCGAGAAGCTGTTGATCATGTAATTGCCATGAAGTTTTTCGTCTTACTGTAAGTGTTATTGAAGTGTTTGGCTTAATAAATTGTATATCAGCATACCCTTCCAGGCTCTGAAGAAGGCGATACTATGCTGTTTAACAACCTCGCGATTGCTGAGCAAGAAAACTACGCATTCATATTCCAATGCCGAGGTTAATAGAAAGTCGAACCTGGGATCTTCAGTGGTGGTTCCGCAACCAGGCTGGGCATTGTCATTGAGGACTGTTATTTTTTTGTTGACTAACACGGGTCGTTGTTGTTGGAGTTTACGATGCATTTCATCGATTTGTTGGCAATGATTCTCTGCCGTAGTCATGTCGCCCGGATTCAAAAGGATGTGATGAATGCCCGGCTGTGGTCTTCCATACAGTAACCATAACCTTTTTTGGTGCAATTTCGACTTTGGGAAGTACTGTGGAGACTTATCGCAATCAAAGTTTTAGACGCACCTCATAATTCATTCAAGAAAAGGGTTGCTTTTTATTGCGCAGAATAAAATTAGATGACAACGGTGATTCTTTTTGATTACCACTTAATTCGTGCTGCACCCACTTTTCGAGCTTTTTGTCTTCCCTTCGCGATTCAACTGAGTGAAAATTGTTCCTGTGCTTATGCCAAGCTGTTCTGCAAGATCTCGAACAGTTGTTCGCGTGTTTGCTTCCACTAGTGCCTTCAATTCGTCGTCGTCAAGTTCATTGAGACGTCGGCGGTCCTCTTTATCTTCGAAGTCGAAATCACCAGATCGGAATTTCCGGAACCATATGCACTCTGCTGCTGATTTACCAATATTACCTTCACTCCAAACTTGATGATATGAGGAGGTTCTGCCACGACATTATGTCCCTTCTTCCACTCGTACAAAAAAAGTACGCGAATAGCAAGTTGATTCATACGAAAACTAAAACCTAGAAAGTTGTGAAAGTAATGAATCTTGAAAATTTCAATAAAGAATTAGACTTTGTGCTTAAAAATATTTATTAAACGTGCATAAAAAATAAAATTTTTATTTAAAAAACCACACCGAAAATTAAAAGAATGAAATCAGACATTTCATGTGTATCAATCTAGTTCTATACACCCAGAAACTTGAGTTTCTGCAAAATTTTATGTCATATCAGATTTTCTTCGAAGTACCTCGTCTGTTATGGTGAATAAAAACTAGTAGGAAGAGCACGGATAGCACAATGAGTGGCTCGAGATACTGTGCCTTACACTTCGGTCTTGGTCTGTAGGTCGCTTGCGCCCTGAACCAGTCACGCCTCTCATACATTCGGGATCGGTCAGCAAATTTGTGTAGAATTCAGAATTCTTCTAGATAAAGATCTCTTCGGTCTATAGTAGCTAGTTATTGTTTGTGACGAGAAGTCTGGGCGCTTCTATAGCTATTCGAGGACCCAAGGGGAATAAACTCGGCCACTACTCTACAGCATTTATGAGGAAGACAAATTCCTCAAGCGACCTCTGAAGCCGCACGCAACTCATAGATGGAAGACTCATAGATAACAGATGTGCGGCAACAAACCGAATAAATAAAGTGCTGAGATCAACACAAAATGTGAAGTCTAGTCTGATAAAAAAATGAATAACTAAGTAAACATCTAGTACAAAGCTGATGATTGTTTGTGCGATATTTTTATGTTGTCCTCTCTACCGTTTGTTTTCCATTAATGTTTTAATACCAGTTAATTTAAATGTTGTTTACTGTATTATTGACGTAGCTGCTTCTTAGCGTCGAGCTGTGGTAACTAGCGGATGATTTATCCACAGTGAGATCGCCAAAGCTAGTTTCCATCTAGAAGACCAACTAAGAGTAGGTGTCTTAATAACTCATAAGGCCGACTTTCTATAAACCTCACTATAAATAGTTGACATATTGATTTATATGATCTTATAAGCTGATCTTGTTCAGCTGATGCGAGGTATAAGTTGTTGTTGTCGTTGTTGTCGTTGTTGTTGTCGTTGTTGTCGTTGTTGTTGTTGTTGTTGTTGTTGTTGTTGTTGTTGTTGTTGTTGTTGTTGTTGTTGTTGTTGTTGTTGTTGTTGTTGTTATCGCTGTCGTGTTGTTGTTGGTCGATGGCGGACATTTCGGAGATTTCGCATTCCTCAGAATCTGGACGTATTTTATGTAACAGTAGCCTTATATTTATTTATATGATCTTATAAGCTGATTTCCTTTTTAACTCAAAAGACCGACTTTCTATATGCTCTTCTTTAGCTAATGCGAGGTTGGTATAGGTCTTTGTTGTCGTTGTCGCTGTTATTGATGTTGCTTGTCGATGGTTGACGTTTCGGCGATTTCGCCTTCCCCAGAGCCGTGATGTTACGAGTGGAACCATTGTAAAGGCCAGATATTCATTCAGTCACTTCCAACAATATTTAATGAAGTCGAATGCATAGCGCATCCTTCAGGGATTGATCAACGCAGAGAACTTTATCCTTTTTATGACCCACTTTCACGTCTACCTTGCGGATCCTAGCACTTCTAACATTCGATTCGTTTCCTTGCATCCAATGTTCGAAAAGGTCTTCCGACTTTTGCGTGTGGCTTCGTTGCTGCTTGAGAATTTTCATTTCATCTTGAATGTGTTAAATTCTGGTTGACCGATTCTCCCTGTACTCCTACGATAGCCGGCCGGGCTGGAGACCTCTAAATTAGATTGCAGATAGTGATGTTTTCCCATACAAGTTCGGTCTCAATTTCCCGACCTCGTAGTGATGTAAGGCTTGCTTGTCCTGGGAACTAGCAGGATGCTCGTGATGACGGACATCACTACCACTGTACTATTCGCCCCTTATCCCTATTTATAGTATCAATGAATATCAGACGTTTAAATAAACGCCGTATTGATCAAAAACTACTCACCATGCTCATAGGAGTGGTACTGACCGCGTGTTGCTCGCCTGGGACGGGTAGCGAGAGCAACCCAGGAGGTCAAAAATCATTTTGAAATAGGGCGCCAGAACGTATGATAGTGAGGCGTTCGTCTTTCCGTCTCATCTTCGGTCTATTGGAATTTATCCAAAACGCCTCAAGCGTCTTGCGCGTTGATGTTTTTGATTTCTGCGCCAGGATCCGGGCAGTCACTTCAAAATCGTTACCATTATGCTTTAAACTAAATTTAAATTAATTAAAATATAACTATTAAAATACATTAATTTAATTAAAATTAAATTTTTGAAATTAAAAAACTAAGTTAATGATGGTAACTTTTTAGTTTTAACAATTATTAGTTATATTATTATATATTTTTAAATTAATAAAAATAATTAATGATAGCATTTTTTGAAATTTACGAGAAGTTCGTTTATCTCTCGTGAATCCCAGCTGTGAATGCGTGGAAAGTCCACCTTTGGGTAATGCTGCCCTTGGTTGGATTTCGTCTTCCCAAATGAGATCGTCTTCCTGATAAATAATAAGACCTTATCCTCTTGTTCTGCGAGCTGGGTGTTTTTCATCCTCTTCCAATCGTAAATTTCCGGAATACTGGGATTAATTAATTGGTAACTTGTCGCTTTAACTGGTGAGTGTCTCTTCAGTCGTTTCGTCGTCTCTTCTCAGTGTCTTCGTTTAAGGAATTCAGCTAACCAAACTCTTTGATTTCTACCGAACATCGTTACCATACAATAATTGTAGTTGAAAGCCGGTCATCTAGTTATTTAACTAGGGACATTGAATTCGATGCACAACCTAGACTAAGCAGCTTTTTCGTTGAGGGAAACTAGGAAAATAGCTCTAAATGTAGGCAGTGCAATGAGAAACCTAGACTAAGCAGCTTTTTCGTTGGGGGAAACTAGGAAAATAGCTCTAAATGTAGGCAGTGCAATGAGAACGCTGAGTTTCTCGGGGGACTACATTTAATTTAATTTATCAACAAACCGTTGTATTGAAGAATTAAAGATTTAATTAATGAATTAATGAAGGATTTAATACCACTACTGTGTTCCGTTCGAAGACTTTCTATACCTGTTTATTTAAAGCTTTCCAATTTTGCTTTAAAAATTGTTTAGAGGGAGAAATGGCCGTAATAAAGAATGGTCGCTAATTTTTTTGCGTCAAATCTATGTAAAGCTATTTTTCCAGATAGATTCTCATCTTTGAAGGGTACGTCTACCGTTAGGAAGCTCACTAAGTAACTTGGTTGACATATGAATCCAGGCTACTTTTTCTTTCTAAGGAATGTCTTTTGTTTTAAGATTTATCTCTTCACAGCGCTACCATTCTTGGCAGCCAAAAGTTGTTTATATAAGATCTTAAGAAAAGAAGATTTGTCGTATTAAATTTACAGATCTTTTGGATAACTAGAGTATCTCATGACCGAGATCTCAAATATTTTCTAGCATCTTTCTCGTGCGTAGGCGTTTCTCGCCGAAAGTGGCGAGAGCCCTCTAGGGATTTCGTGGGTGTTTTGTTGTGGTTTTTCTTCTTTCATATCGGAATTTTCTGAAAGCCTATTTTGCCCAATAACACAAGGTGCATTTCGTAGGATGACGAGATATTCCCTAGTCCGAAATCGATGTGAGAACTCCGGCGAACTAGTCAAGCAACGAGCACCGTTTATTGGCTTTATCAGGCTTGTAATCATTTTTGAAAGTTAAAAAGTAATTTGATAATATAAGGCAAAACCAATCAATGGCAAAGTCATAGGCTAATTTTTTGCCGATGCCGTCATTGCTTATGCAAGCACTAATAAGTTTTTCCTAGAAGTTCCTCGTGGTAAATGAGATGATCTTCTAATGATAACTGCTCGATTTCGATAGGAAATCTAACTCCGTTGAACAATAACAAGTTTCACAATCTTCTCATCTTCTTTTCACTTCTCGCCTATTAGTTTTTCTTAGCGGAATATTACGTGAAATACAATCACAATGATGCTGAGATATATACATATTTGCAGAATTCAGACCTTGGGCCAAATTCGAACCAGCAATTACCCTTTCTGAGGGGTCACGTGTTACCCATTACAGCGTTATGACCCTCAGTTTGGCTTATCCTCTCTCAGGCAGTTTTCAAAGGTTCGAATCAGGCCCAAGGTCTGGGTTCTGTAAATATCTGGGTATTATTGTGGTAATAATAAATTTTGTATTTTTTCTTACTATACTTACTTGCTTCTAAAATTTTCATCTGTTTCCACTTTTTTTTTTGTCCCCAAACATCGCCTGTTTCCAAGAGCAAGGAAACCAGTGTGAATCGCTGTTTCTTTTTCCGAATTTCGACTTGTAAAATGAATAATGCCAATTATTTTCACTCTAACATTGTATTCCGCTCGAGGATCTATGAGCACTCCTCGTTATCCTATTATATTCCTAATGTTTCTTTTTATTCTATTTGTAGATTGTATTTTATATTTTTCTTCTTTTTTTCACTGCTCTTCCGGTGACGACGTGTGTTTGACACGGTTGTTCGGATAAAAATGGATGAATGTTTGGCCGACTAAGTTTTCAAAACATCCAGGCATACATTCAACTCTTTATGTTCTCCGCGTCCGTGCCAATAATCGCTGAAAAGAAAGTGATGGACCTTTGAATTCATTCCGCCATTTTCTTCTTGTTTTCAGTTTTACTTCTTCATTTTCATGTTCATTTAGCTGATTTATTCATGTGAATAGCTCTCCCATTCTTTCTTTCCTTTTCTTTTCCTTCTCTCCACTCATCCAATTACTGGCTTTTTTCTTCTCTCTGTTTCTCTCTATCTTTCTTCCGATATCATTCATTTTCACATTTTTGTCTACAAAGAAAAAAGTCGCTTCTGGCAGCTATATGGAATAAGAACGTAGTTCTCATTTTTGTCTAAGTGGTATCTAAATTTACCTCACATATGATAAAATCGAAAAAATAGAAAGTGAAGAGAAGAAGAAGCTACCGAAAATGTCCGTTGTATAACAGTAGAACAGGTTCTAATTTTAGGCACCAAGGTTTTAAAACAGCACAATCTCTTGATTATTAAGGCTTCTTTCAGATCTAATCACACTATTTGATAAGACTCTAGTAGGCTAATCACAGCATTTTCGTCATTTTAGTTGTGTTTACCGCCGTTGATTATAAACATGAAAGTTTACGAGAAAATTTATATAATTGAGTCGAGTATTATCAGTGATTGAGTGATGAATGACATAACTGGATCATAGCGAGCGCTAAGAGCAAGAATCAGGCATGTCAATGAGCTGGCTGATGACGATCAGTACTGCCGTCAAATACACAGTTCCACACATCTCGTGACTGTCGTGGTAGATTTTCTATAACATCGGTTGATTTTTGATCGATTTGGCTGATGTTAAGTGAGATATGAGAATTCGAGATAAAGGAAATATTAATGGTCGTTGAGGATTTTGTCATCGTTAAAGATGTCGGTGAATTCCGTCGAGTTGACACTTTCCTAGAATCTTAAGCTGGATAGTGCTGTTCCGCGATATCCACTAATGCAATAGTTCGCTACTATTAGTTCTCTTCCCACGTAGTGCCTCTCATGGGAGGCTGAGTAGGATCCTGGCAACAAAATCTAAGTTTTCAAAATTTTTGACATCAAGATGGAGTTGCATACATTGGAGAACACGATTGTGTCTTCTCACACGAAATTCCGTTCGTTCTTTTGTTTTCACGTTCGAAATATACCACTAGAAGAAAAACAAAGTGGAGGAAATGTCACGGGCTCCTGAAAATTAGGATTTTATCGTGGCTAGACTTTCGACGTGTAAGTAGGAACTTGTACATTCCAGTAGCTTTATTCTAATCAATAAAATTAGCTGTGAGCTGAGATTTTCGATTTAAAATTGAAGGTGGGCATTGTAAAAAGCGACGGAGAAAGTTGATTTGTTGTCTACCGAAGCCAGTCTCCTGTCTATGGCTTCTTTTACAAGTCGAAAGCATTTTGCTGATACATCCTGTAACACTCTTGTAATGTGTTTCATACATGGAAGTAGACGTGTGCTGCATAACAACCTCGCGATTGCTGAACAAAAAAAAAGGTGACCATTGTTTTCGCATGGCGTGACTTTTATGGAGGTCACGTAGTCATGGACGGGTTAAACAAATTTCTTTTACCCCATTGTCACTGACTTGCTCCATATAAGTTTGTTATTGCTGTGCTTTATTTTAACAAGTTTTATAGTACTTCAGGAACGGAAAGTTGGTACTCGACTTTTTTCGAAAGCTTAGGAAAACCGACTTTATGCATGTGTATCACCCATAGGTCCAATATGCAATCACCTTCACGGTGCTACGAATGGAGTCGAGCACATGACGTATTTCTAAGGGATTCGTGTAAACGCCGATTACTTTATTCGTTATCGTTTGACACCCTTTTTATGTTGTCAAGCATCAGTTTTCCTTCCATGTGGATGATTCTCGAGTGAATTAGATGTCATCAAATGGTTGATAGGCAATTCAGCATGGGTCAAAAATCAGCACACATTTGACGCAAATGGATTCACGGGTTGTGCTTCATCTCGTTGCCGAGTCGTATTGAATTATACCGTTCATCTCCACGTAGAAATGTTCATGAATAATTTTAACTTTTTATTACTGCCTTTATTATACTTATTTATTTTTTTATACTTTTTCTTTCATTTTTTTCGCTTTTTTTTCATGGCAGGGTATTGCGTTTGAAACTACTACAATGATGCTGAGATATTTGCAGGACTTCGGACCGCAGGTATTTACGGTGGATCACGCTATTACCCTTTCCGGGGCTAACGCTTTCACCACCACACCATACGGGTCCCGGATTGATCTGGGGAGCCTAAATCGGCAATGAACCCAGTTAAGCTGAGGCTGTAGTTATAATAACAATTTCAACTTATTACTTACTCTTCTCGGAAAGGATAATAACGCGTTGGTTCCCCATCGCAGACGGCTGCGGTCCACAGTTTTGCAAATATCTCGGAATCATCATTCATTAATACTTGTAATGGTGTAGTTGTTTGTGTGGCGTTGATGAGAGCAAGCCAATCGCATTACAGTAGAGCATCTCAGTTCATCATTCGTAAACTAAATCGAAAATTACTTTCATTACTTACTTTCATTACTATGATTGCTGTGAACATAATTGCGCTGTCGTCAATCTCTGTCATCTTATAGGACTTCTTCTATGTTATTTTGCATGCCATATTAATACACAGTAGCCCACGTCAAATTATTTTTAATTACCCAGTCGTTTAAATTTAAGCTACCGATTTGTGATTGCGTCACGTTTTCCTATTGCCGACAAATTTTGCTCGTTCTCTGAACACCAAAAGTGTTGTTTTCCGTTTAGCGCCTTTCTGAGGAGCCCCTATCTTCTCAGTTCAATAGCCGTTTCGTCGTACTATCGACGTCCAGTGGACCTCAGTTATTGAGATTTTTTGTCCCGTAGTTGTCTTGTAAGTTTCTTTCAGCATTCGGTAGTGACCTCACTTTATCTCAAATTATTAGGACATCAGAGTTCTTCAAGTTGATTGATAGTCTTAGAAGAAGTCATAAATCTCTATTGTGGCTATCCTCTCGGTACTTTCGCTTTCTTCAGAGCCAGGATGGATCCAGTCGATTGTCAACAGCTATTTCTACAATGTGGATCTTCTCATATTATTGTAAATTTATATATCATTCCAAAGCTTATTTTATGCACTTCCCACCTGTACTCTTTAATTATAGTGTAATTTTTAAAGGAATACATGTTCATTAGTCATAAAGGATAATGCTCTCGGCGTTGATCAATCTCTGAAGGATGCACCATGCATTCGACAACATTTAGCATCTTTGGAGGCGATTGAATACATAGCCTGCCTTTACAATGACTCGCGGCCTACCGATGTATCGAGCCAGTGTTGCTATTCTCGTAGGCGGGCCTGGCACCAATTGCCGACCCTGGCGAGGTGAAGGGCTTGGTGAGCCACGGGCACGGAGATCGATCCCATGTGTCATGCAGAACGCTCCCGAGCACTGCACCACAGACGCCCCTCTGAGCACATGAACTTGCGAAATTTCTAGGAATCTTTCGAAGCTCAACGATAAAATTCCACATTTTTGCAGATTAGAGAACCACATTTTTTTATAGCTTCGTAGATATTTCCTGAATTTTTTCTCTTTCTCACTCGTGTGACAATTGTCTCACTTACATTTACTTGTTTTTATAACATTGTCCAAAATTCGTAGCATAGCACGGTGTTGAGTGGTTTCTCTTAGAAACATCGTTATGTTTTTCTGAGCTACACTTAGAAACAAAAAAGGGCGAGTGTGGCGCAGTGACCGGATGCGCTCTGCAACACACACGTGGAATCGATCTCCGCGCCGATGGCCCACCAAGCCTTCCAACCCTCCGGGGTCGGCAAATTGGCACCAGAGTTGTCTGCGAGGATAGCAGCACTGGTTCGATACATCGGCAGGCCACCGCGATTCATTGTAAAGGCCATATATTCGTTCAATCACCTCCAACGATACTTAATGAAGTCGAATGCATGCTGCATCCCTCAGGGATTGATCAATGCCGAGAGCTTTATTTATTTCATGTTTAAAAACACTAGAGACTCAACTCATTACTTGCTTAAAAAAAACTTAATTTGTCGTTTTCTTATTATATCATACGTCAGGTGTAAAAATGTCTAGTAATTGGATGTCTGATTGAAGTTTTCATCCGCCCTTTATTTGCAATTACTACCTCGCGACATGTTTGTATCAGGTGATTTCAGTCCCTCAATTTTCGTGAAATGCGTTAAGGCGTCGAAGCGAGTATATTCCCAAAAATGCTTTCTAATGCTTCGAAATAAAATGGCGTTTTTATGTGTAGTTGAATGGAAACCACTTTTTCTCCAATCTCAGTCTGCTGTTATTTCGTCGTCTCAAAACAAAACTGACGAATTTGAAGTTTCTCGGTAAAAATTATTGACGTTCCGATGTTCTGCTCACTGAAGTGGACAAATTTGCTTTTCAGAGTTTTCACTAAAGTCTGGAATACTTGATTGCTGTTTTGTTGCACCCACGAAATTGTTTAGAATCCAGCTTCCAGCCATTTTTGTTGTCATCCGTTGATTGGCGCTCAGATGCGTAGTATAACTCGCTATCTGATCTCTGACGTCTAGGTACAATGACACACGCCCCTAATCTTTAGTTACTGACGTGATTCAAATTCCTTCTTCCACCTGTAAAGTTGGGGTGATGAGTGCTGAGGCGGGTGTTATAGATACCAGAAGATATTTGGCCCTCTGTGAATGTGCATCAGGAACAGATCTGTTTCTTATTAATCGCTCTTTTCTCAAAGTGTTGTCGTAGTATGAACTTTTCATATGTACTGTAAAAATCAGCCAATATTTTTAGCACCGCTAGTGCTTCGTATTGCAAGAATATTATCAGTACTGTAGCAAGCACGGTGTTTTTGCTGGCCATTGACTTCTACTCCAATATTATTCTATTCTTGTTTTCGTGTAATTTCTTTGAAATTTCCACTTAATGATTTTGGTGAAGTAGTATCATTCCTTAAGATCGCCTAAGAAACTATTCTTCACATCAGTAATAATCTCGCAAAATGACGAATGTCTCATTGCGAAGTTATTGTATAACTCATGAAGTACTTCTATGTTACAATCGCCTGATGTGCTCTGAAATCCATGTTTCGTAGCCAGTACCTTCTTAACTGAATCGAAAACCTTTAGCCTGATGAAAGCAAGAAATGGAGTAATCCTGAGCTCTCACGACACTTCATACCAGAAAGAGCAGAGCAGACGGAGTGGAAATAATTGTTGATGTCATGTAATTCTTCAGTATTGCATGTGGTACTTCTGATTATTCATTATCAGGGGATCTTACATTCCAATTGGTACGATGTAAGGAGCTGAGTCATATAAGACTGCTCTCCACTTTATAAACCCTTGTACTGGTACTAGCATTCGACCTCTTCATATCCACCCGCGTGTCAGCTAAAGTGCTTTCAGAGGCCAGTACATCTTGTCAATCAAACATCCGCTTTTCACTAAATTGTCAAGGCGCTGTCAATACATTATTCATTAATTAGCGATGAAGTATGTATAGCTATAAAGCGGTGCCTAAGAAGGGCAGGTCTAGTGGAACTAGTTGCAATAGTAGAAATACCACCCGATACTCTCCGTCGTCCATTAGTTCTTAACCGCCTGTATGACAGTCTATGTGAAACAGAAAATTTCGTAATTTGCCCTTTTGGCAAGGTCAGTGATTGCATGAGTTCAGGTACGTTATACCTGATCTCTTGTGGTATTTGCGGAGACGAATGTATTACCCAGGATCGACTTTCTATTAACCTCGGCATTGGATTATGAATTCGTCGTTTTCTCTTTCAGCAATCGCGAGGTTGTTAAACAGCATACGTTTACTTCCATGCAATAACACACATACAACACAATTGTATTGTATTGTATTGTATGTGTGTTATTGCATGGAAGTAAACGTATGCTGTTTAACAACCTCGCGATAGCTGAGAGAAAAAAAGACAAAGTCATTGCTGATGACCTCACATAACATCTTTGTTTATTCATGGTAGAAAAGAGAAGAACTCTATAAAATTGATCCAAGGTTTGCTAACTCTAATCGACGGATCCGATTGGGTAACATTTTAAAGATGTTTATGTTCATTACCAAACTCATTTTGACCTCCGCACTTATTTTGCCAACTCTTCTATTGATGCGCATGTCTGCTCGCTTCCATCAGTCCTACAAGGTCTTATTTTATATCTTTTTAATTCATTTTAATATAAGCTCATCGCAGCAAATAGAGCCGTTTTCTGCACTTACACAGCTTAAAGTACATCCAATCGGTCGTCTTTGTTGGGTAATGGAGGATTAGGAATGAACTGAAGAAGAAGATAGAATTAGGATATTCGAAGAGGAAATCGTAACCAAGATGGAAACTGTCTTATTGGTTTAATAATGCTGAGCGGCAAAACTCCGGACCACAGGTGTCTGCGGTGGGGAACGAACGCGCTATTACTTTCCGGAGCTAACACGTTCACCACCACATCAGGCGGGTCCTTCGTTTCGCCTGTCTCTCAGCCAATTCTGTTGATCAGTGCTATCAGCGATCAACCGTCAACGGGTTTGATCTGGAGATCCCAGTCGGTAATTGTAATAGGCACTAAGTGAAAAGTTAACATTGACAAATTTTTTTTTCTTCTACGACAAAAACTATTCAGCTAACGTTTGGTCATCTTCATCTTCCTCAGAGCCTGTGGTCCGAGTGGATCGTCCACAGTCGTTCGTCCTTTTAATGTGTTGTTTTTATCGTCGTGTGGAGTCGAGTCGTCTTCCGTGAATCCCAATCCAAATTCTTTTTTCTTTGATAGGCAAAGAAGTCGAAACGTTAGCGGGTTAAATCTTAATTAACACCAAACATATTTTGCACTTGGCTTTTTCATCATTCAAGATGGGGCTAAACGAAAGTCGATTATACAGAAATATTACAACGCTGTGTGTAATGGAAATTCGAATGGCTGAAAAATGCATTGCCGTCTTAAAAACCGATCATTGTGGATGGCAGTGGATCATCGACCGTTCTGTTTAAAAGGATGCTGACGAGTAAGGTTCTTCTGTGAACAATGTTCCACCTCAATGGACTCGGCTTGATGCAACCACGGAACCCCACATCGCAAGAACTCTCGGCTCTGGACGATCGAGTGATATCTTTACTACTGCTCTGAAAAAGGTGATAATGTCGAAATATGTTAGCCACAGTAAATTTTCTTTCAATAAACCTTATGCAAACTTAACAGTACAACAGGAGGTATTATAAGGATGACATAATGCTTATTTAACACTACATAAAGCAATGTGATGACTATTATCACGTTCTTTCCTGCAAGAAGAGAAGGAGAGCTCTTACGATAAACTGGAATTAAGGACGTCTTTTTTTTTTAACCATCTTCACATCAACTGCGCAGATCCCAGCACTTCCCACATTCGATTCGTTTCCCCGCATCCATTGTCCATTAAGATCTTCAAAGATTTACGTGTGTCTTCGGTTGCTTATTGAGGATTTTCATTTTATCTTGAATGCCATAGAATGCTAGTCAGACTCTCGCTAGAGTCCTGAGATAGCCGGGCCGGAGCGTTTTACAATTGGGTTGCAGAGAGCGATTTTTTCTCGGACAAGTCCGGTACCAAATGCCCGACACGTGGGGATGCGAGGCTCGGTTGGCCTGGGGCGGGCTTTATCCTTTTTCTTATTGGATTGGATCTGTTAAATCGACCGTGTACAGTATTCGCTAGCTCACGGGATCGCCGTTCCCTAGAAGAGTAGGAGTTCCATATCAGCTAATTTTAAAATCGATTTTTTTACATTTGGAATCTGGGTTTTACTTTTCGAATTGGGGTCAATATTAGTCAGAAACTTCGAAAAGAGCAATGAAAGTCATTTTTTCAGTTTTAAAGGATACCTTTCTTTGTGAAGAAAATGTCGTGCGAACCACATGACTTGGCTTTTCATCTGACTTATTCCTGTTTTCCTTTGATCGAAGGCATTCGTAACGGTCTTCATATTTACTGTCACGTACTGTTCTTGGAGGATTTTTCTCCATAGCTGATATGCGGTTGTAAATTTTTTTTTGGCGATTTTAATAGATTTCTAAAAATTTACATCTCCGTATGTTTTTGAAGATCTCTGCCATTCTCGTGAATATTGAAGCTTTCGCTATGTGAGCAGCTGTTTGTAGTTTAGAATTTCTGCGTGATTATCACACATGACACGTTTTCCCCGTATTCCAATGATATATAGTAGTTGCGTGATCTTCTGAGGTTTCGTTTACAAAAATTCTTTCTCTTCTTTATTCTTCTTTATTTGTGAATCCACGGCGCATGTATCGCAGTGGTTAGAAGTGTCATACAATACACACGCCGTCCTGGTTTGGTCCAGGAGCTTGGACTAGCCAAGGCCTTCCATTCTTCCGAGGTTGGCAAACTTGTACCGCTTGTCTGAAATTATAGCAGTACTAAGTCGATATATCCACAGACCACCGAAAGTCATTATGTGTGCCAGATCACCTGTATCACCTGTAGTCCCGTTGATCGTCGACGTGTGCCAGATATGGCATTCAATCACCTCTAACTATACGTGGTGAAATCGAATGTGTCCCTATATCACAAGTGCGCGGCATTCAAATGTTCAAGCAAAACCGTTCCTATTAGCATTCTTCAATCTATTTTTAGAGAAAAGAATAGAAGAGGATCAAACTCTTCTAAATTCTTCAATTTTTTTTGTCTACTGTTCCTCCTCTTTGCACTCTTTGTTTTTTGAACATCTCGTGAAGAGTTTTACTATAGTTTATCTCGTGTCTCTACTTTTTGAAATAAATTTTATCTGGCCTAAATGAACGGAATAAATACGGTAAGACTTCTCGAATAACGTCAGTGCAAATCCAACTAAATGAATCATGGCTTTGAAGGGTTTATTATATTTGAGAGTAATTTCAGCGCAGTTAACGATACCCAGCCAATCAAAACGAATGGCTTCGTAAGGATAATATTTTCCCTTCTCTCTCTCTTTCTCCTTTTCTTGTGTTTTTTCATTTTCTCTGTTTTCCTCTTTGTCCCACTCTTTCGCTCTCCTACTGTTCTCGAGTCGCTGTCACACTTTTACAGTTATTACTAGGTTCTCTAATTAATTGCTTTTGTTGAAATTTTTCTCCCTCATACAAGGTTCGTGATATTCCATTTATCGAACGGGAGAGAGTTTTAACTTGTATCGAAATTTTTTCTAATTTTCTTCATTACCAGCACTGGAATCAAACTATCTATCAATGTTTTCACTTACTCTCAAAGTACTCCTTCCGTTTTATTCGAGATTCGTCAATTCTTTGCTCTTTCACCGCGTTTTTTCCTTCGTCTGTTCTTTTCGTACACCTTATTTTGTTTTGTATTTCTGAAAAATCTTTTTATAGCTTAATAGTAGCTCATTTCAGATATTCCCCGTGTGATGACTGAACTTTCCGCAGAGCAGCGTCGAGCGATTTGGCTTTGTTGTGGGTGAGACTTCGAGATTTCTACAATCTTATTTTGGCGAGTTTGGGTTCAAGACGTAGATTAACAATCAAATCGAGTAGATAGAATCATCCAGGAAAAAAACACACCTACATAAATGCATGTATATACACCCGCACAAAGCTCTACATATAAATACACTCAAACATGTGTGCATACATATACATGCATTTATACATGCATATATGCAATGCACACATTATTGCACACGTGGACACATGCACTTACAGATATATATATCTTGTGTGTTTGTTTATATATATAAATATATATATATATATATACGTTGTACTTTTTTATTTATTTGATCATCATCAGTTCTACTGAACCTATTGCGATGTCGTTATTTTCTCCCATTCTGTTTGGCCCGTAACCATCCAATGAGCATAGGATGTTCTTCTTAAATCAGAATAGTTGGTTTCTTACCAAACTAAATGAAACAGTAAAGTTTTGTTGTAGATGCATGTGAACGTTCATAATCCTTCTTTTCACATTCGTTTAAAATTTCTAATTCATGGACTGTGCTGGCGTTTTCTGTTTACGTTCAGTCTGCACCTAACTTATTCGTAACTCTTTCCTTGATGAGCAAACGCGAAGTTGTCATCTTATTCGCAAAAAATCTGATGTTTCAGCGGATTTCTCCTTCTCTGGGGTTGGACAGGTCAAGTTGACTACAGTTAATTCACCTCACAACCAAATCAGAAGAAATGCTAAGAGAGTGCATTGCAGTCAATTTGCCATTTTCTGGCTCTGAAAAAAACGAAATCCGTCGACAACTTAGCCTTTTTGTGAAAAAAGTAAAATAACAATGTTGTGTTTGGTGATCAACGAAGAAGTGAATTATTTGATGAATGCCGAGGTTAATAGAAAGTCGATCTTGGAAATCAATCGTGACTATTCAAATGCTTTTTTCCTAATGTTAGTGATGATAATGAAGAAATATTGTGGTATCTACTTCTTATCCTACTTTTAACCCAGAGATTCGTTGCAGCCTATCATTGTTGTCTTTCTTCAATGAAGCACTCCATTAAAGGGACACCTGTAGCGCAATGCGTAGAGTAACGCTTCAATATACATGACGTCCTTGGTTCGATCCCCGTCCTGGACTCACTAAGCCTTCCACCCAGCCGGGATTGGCAATTTGATCCCAGACTCCGGAAAAGGTAAAGAATGTTTCGAAAGGCCACCGTAAGTGTATTTGCCAGATTTGTATTCAATGTTTTGACAACGCTCAGCGCTACAAATGGAATTGAAAGCGTGGCATATCTCTCAGGGATTGAGGGATTGATCGACTCCAAAAGCTTGATCTTTTATCCGTGGCACTAACATTACTTTAGATGTTTCGCGTTAGAGACAGTGAGACTTAAAGGCTATTACAGTTATTCACATGAAGACATGTTTTGAAGTAAAATTGCCTTCATCATTTTCATGATGAATACGGGAAAGATTGAAAAAAGTTTGAGATGACCACCCGGCCTTTTTCGGTTCAAGTTCAGAGTTCATAGTTCTTTGATGATGAACAAGGATGTTGCGGAGCCTAGGGTTCATTATCTGAAGACTTTTTTTTTTAAAGAAAAAAAATCGAAACAGCATTTTGAGAGCATGTCGGAAGAAGTGCTCAACATAAAACGGAGGTCTCGAAGCATCTGAACTAAATTGAATTTAACGAATGGGTTGGTAAAAGAGTGTCCGTCGTAACGAAGTCTTGGATTGTTGTCTTCTCAGTCTTTTTTGTTCTTTTTGTTTTGTAAAAATTGCTGGAATTTTATCTATTTCTATTAACGCATCCTTCAGTCATGCTGTATTCCCGTGCACTTACATTTCTCAAAGCAGTACCCGAAAACGATAAAGGCAACATGTTTTTCCAGTAGTTCCACTTGTAAATGTTTTCTCATCACAGAAGCTGGAAACGTTACTAGTTTCCATTGTAATAATTTGGCAGCAGAGCAGATTTTTCAATAACTTAAGTATTTGAGCACGTGTGGTACAGTGGTCGGAGGCGTCCTGCAACACACGCGTGGAATCGATCTCAGCGCCCATGGCCCAGCAAGCCTTCCATCTCTTCGGGGTGGGCAAATTGGTACCAGACTTGTCTGGGAAGATAACAGCGCTAGCTCGATACACCGGCAAACTACCTAGAGTCATTGTAAAGGCCAGATATGTATTCAATTACCTCAAACGACGCTTAATGAAGTCGAATGCATGGCGTAGTCCTCAGGAATTGATCAACGCTTAGAGTTTTTTTTAAAGCATTTGAGGGAATGTGAACTTCAAAGGCTTATAAAAAGGAATGAAGGAGAATCCTCATTGCCCCATCCATAATATAAATAATTCTTCTAAGATATTATCCTCATTTTAAGATCTCTTGAAACTTAACTTTAAAAACTGAAAGGAAAGTTTGAATTTGTAAGAATTTTGACGCGCAGCATTCGCAGCTGTTCATTAATGGTCATAATTAAAGAATGTGAAAACTTTCGTCTTTTCTCCAAAAGCCATTGGATTTTCTTGGTTCGTATTTAATTTAGTAAAGTTTGCTATGATATGAGATGTGTTCGTTCAAATAAGTTGGATGGCGCAACCATTTTCGGGCGCTTGCGCATTGGAATCAACGCGCACAGCGGGGGATATGTCAAGTTTTAGGTGCAACGTGAAATGTTATATGTGAATTTGTGAGAGGACTATTTCTTAGTTGGAACATCTCCACTTGTATGAATCCATTATAAATCCATGCTGTTAATGCACTCCAATGAGCTCATCAACTATTTTCCTACGATTTTTCAATCAATAATATTGATTAATATTATACTAGAATATGTGAGCATGCAGTGTATGGTATCGGATTTCAAAGCAACGATTGCTGTTGTTTATGTCACAGCTGGCTCAAGTGTGATAAAATAGCTGTTGATTAGGATTTAAGTGGATGACTGAGGACTATATTGCGAAAATATCAAACCACTTACCTTTTATTTTCTGCTTACTACAATATTCACGGCAGGGTACTAAGCGGAAAGTGTCCCCGGAAAGGACAACAGCGCGTTCGTTGCCCACCAGAGACACCTGTGGTCCAGAGTTTTGCAAATATCTCAGCAACGTTGTGGTTGTATTTCGCTTAGTAGCGAAACGAAGGACCCACATGGTGTGTTGGTGAAGGCGTTACTCCCCGAAAAAGACAATAGCTCGTTCATTCCCCACCATTGACACCTGCGGTCCAGAGTTTTGCAAATATCTCAGCAACGTTGTGGTTATATTTCGCTTGGGACACTGACTAAATACATCTACTGGCCGCTCCAACTCGTTATATATATCAAATACGTAGTTAGTCACCCGTACGATCATGTTACGAATGGAGCCGAATGCACAGAGAACTCTTTAGCGGCTGAGCAGCGTTCAATCCATCATCCCTTTTTCCGTTTTTTAGGCTACTCAAATTTTCATTTATACTTGCAAAAATTTGCAAGATTCCGGACCGCAGGTGTTTGCAACACCATGTAGTTTTTGCATGTAGTTTGGACTAGTGGGAAACAAACTCTTTCCTAAAAATAGAACAAATAGTCATTGTAGACCAATATTTGCATTAGTTCCTCATCAACAAAGATAACCATTTCCTGTGTATTTCTTGAGGTTTTCTACACTTTTTCCGAAAAGATAGGCGTATAGCTCGGTGGTTTGCACACTTGTCATTGGTTCCATACCACAAGTATGGTATGGTAGTATCGTATGGAAACCAAGTGCTCCATAACTTTGAGATTGGTGGATTCGGACTTGATTTATTTCGGAGCATAAAAATACTGACTGGATGCCTTTACCTTTACTTATTTTACCTTTTATTTTCTGCTTACTACAATATTCACGGCAGGGTACTAAGCGGAAAGTGTCCCCGGAAAGGACAACAGCGCGTTCGTTGCCCACCAGAGACACCTGTGGTCCAGAGTTTTGCAAATATCTCAGCAACGTTGTGGTTGTATTTCGCTTAGTAGCGAAACGAAGGACCCACATGGTGTGTTGGTGAAGGCGTTACTCCCCGAAAAAGACAATAGCTCGTTCATTCCCCACCATTGACACCTGCGGTCCAGAGTTTTGCAAATATCTCAGCAACGTTGTGGTTATATTTCGCTTGGGACACTGACTAAATACATCTACTGGCCGCTCCAACTCGTTATATATATCAAATACGTAGTTAGTCACCCGTACGATCATGTTACGAATGGAGCCGAATGCACAGAGAACTCTTTAGCGGCTGAGCAGCGTTCAATCCATCATCCCTTTTTCCGTTTTTTAGGCTACTCAAATTTTCATTTATACTTGCAAAAATTTGCAAGATTCCGGACCGCAGGTGTTTGCAACACCATGTAGTTTTTGCATGTAGTTTGGCTAGCAAAATGGAATTTTTACATACATGGTTACTAAAAGAATGTAACTCAATTTAGAGAAAAATCGGTTTGATTTTGAAAGGCGTGCGATTCATGAACTATTGCGCAGCTTTCCGATTCCTAGTTGTTAACCTGGCCGGTGAAGCCTGCTGGCCATCAGTGTGATGGCCAGTACTTTACTTTTGTTAAGAGAACGGATGAATTCATTAGTAAAGTGCACATTTTTTGAAAATCTCCTTTCGACTCTATATAAAGTTTTAGAATAAAAAATTAATTGCGTTTGTTCTCTGACGTTTTCCTGCTGAGATGCATTGATTTCAATGCATTGTGCTGGATAATTCCTGTATCTGTTAACCATAGACAAATATATCTCAATCCATTGTAAACTTTAATGCTTGAAATGGAAACCCGTAGAATTTATGAATTTTTCTCATTAAGACGGAACCTTCTTATTCTGAGACAGTGAATTTCTGGTTTTCTGGAATATGTGAAACCTTTTTCCTAGCTTCTTTCCTCATGATTCTCTGGTTCAAGCGTCGAAACCATTGAACAGTCAGGGTTTCATACAACGAGACACGATGGTGTCCTTTAAGGCATCATTGATGTTTACGGCTACTATGTCGGTTTTATAGATTTTAAAAACATGAATTTAGTACAAATTTTTTTTACTGAGTGCTTGATTTCTAAGCGGAGTTTAGGTTGAGCGAAGTGTTTAGAAGGAATTCTTGCTTCTTGCTTTACAGTAAGCCTCAATCTCTGTATGCTTGACAAATCCTCATATCCTCTCAAATAAGCAGTTTCATTGGGAATATATTAAGGACATTTTCACACTTCTTTCAAAGGTTCATTTCTTTATTCCCTACACTTCATTTTTCTCTTTCGAGATGTGAATATTCATATTTGATAAGGCAGATCTCACAGTGAAGATATTAACTAACGTGCATTGATGACGCCTACGTTTTTTCAGCCTTTTTGCTTCGATTTAAATAAGCTTTGTAAGAATTTATTTCCTTTTCTTTATTTTTCCTTTTTTCTTCGTTCTTACCCACATTTACTCCAGTGTCCTGCCATATCGCATAATGTGCCTATGTAAGCGTAGAAGTAGACCAAGCATTGCCGATTTCAAGGGAATAATTGAATTGCAAGACGACCAATCATCTTCTTATTCACAAGAGACAGCAACTGTTGATGATGAACTTCCCCTGGCAGGAAAACGAGTAGTTGGAAGTTGTGATAACACTCTCTTGATTACGACTTTTATGTTTTTTTTTACTTTAGCGTTTTTGCTTTTAGGCTCATCTATTTAATATATGTGCACTACACTGTGGTGAAATTGAAGAGAACAAACTCATGGAATCATTTTTGCATGTTTTTTCCACACGACTCGTTTTGGCATCTACTGTTTGGTTTGGTTCTCATCAGTTCTTCCATTCATCTTCTTCACAGCCACCATCTACGATGGTCGTCGAACTTTTTGTGTATGGGTTCAATCACTCTTCAAGAATCTCGTCTACCTTTGAATGTAGAATACTGGTGAAGTGGATTTTCGCTTCAGCTCTGCAATAGCCGTACTAGGGCACTCCTACTTAAATTGGAGAGAATGAGCTGATCCCAGACATGTCTGGTGTCAATTTCACGACCCCAGAGAGGTGGGATGGGTTGGTGAGCCAGGGCGAGGTGTAATATCGCGACGGTGCTCTTGATGAACAACATGAATAACACTATGCCAGCTCCAAATAAAACTGAAACGTATGTGTGGGGTGGAAAAAGGTGCTGATAGTAGTTATGAGTGGAATAACTTTAGTTTCATGATGAACCCCTTGAAGATTGAGGGTGGACAGCACATTACTCCACCATCAACAATTGAAGGCGTTCGTGGAAGCAGATCTTAACAAAATGTTTAGGGAACCCGTGCAGATGACCAAACGTTGACGCTATCCATTAACTGGAGACCAACTGCTCAGTTCCCAGGTTCGACTTTCTATTAACCTCGGCATTGGAATATGAATGCGTAGTTTTCTTGTTCAGCAATCGCGAGGTTGTTATACAGCACACATTTACTTCCATAGAAAAGCACACAATACAATACAACACAACAGTAGCTGACGTTTCGGCAGTATCGCCTTCTTCAGAGCCTGGAAGGGTATGCTGATATACAATTTATTAGGCCAAACACTTCAATAACACTTACAATAAGACGAAAAACTTTATGGCAATTACATGATCAACAGATTCTCGAAAAACTCACCGCTTTTTTACATGACTTCCAATGAGGAAGGTTAGAACAGCTGATTATAGTCGCATATGGTTGATGACTGGGCCACCCCACATCAGAAATTGATTGAATTTTCAAAAAAATTGAAAAAAATTATTCACTTTTTTAATGAATAGCAGAGAGGAATGCCCAGAGGTTACACGCGACCTGGCCCCGTATCTATATATCAATTTCTGATGTGGGGTGGCGCAGTCAT